>JAPYYS010000821.1:0-100151 GCA_030522525.1 Campopleginae sp. 14b | reverse complement strand
TGAGGATTTGAGTCAACAGACGAGTGATTTTGGAAAGCTCGAATTCGGAAAAGACAGTCAACAGACCCAGGATTTGACCCAACAGAGCAGTGGCTTTGGTAAACTAGAATTTGGAAAAGACAGTCAACAGACCCAGGATTTGACTCAGCAGAGCAGTGGCTTCGGGAAAGACAGTCAACAGACTCAAGATTTGAGTCAGCCGACAAGTGATTTTGGAAAACTCGAATTCGGACACGGCAGCCAACAGACCCAAGATTTGACTCAACAGAGCAGTGGCTTTGGAAAACTCGAAACGGGCCAAGAGGTACGCCAGCACGATCAAAGTCTAACCCAACAAACGAGTGGTTTCGAAAAACTCGAATTTGGGCGCGACCACCAAAAGGACCAAGGCTTCACTAAACAGAGTAGCGGTACCGGAAAACTGGAAATGGATCAAGAGGTGCAACACGATGAAAATCTTGCCCAGCAAACAAGTAAATTCCTCGAACTCGAAACAGTGTATAGCGGCCAACAAAGTCAGGGATTTGGCGAAGCGACGCAGCAACATGACCAAAGTTTTACGCAACAAACAGTTGGAAAACTCGAATTCGACCAACACAGTAAACAGAGTCAAGATTTGTCCCAACAAACTCATGGTTTCGGACACCCCGGATTTGATCAAAACACTCAACAAACAGAGGAACTAACTCAGCAGACCAGCGACTTCGGGAAAGATAATCAACACAATCCAGATTTTACTCAGCAAAGCAGCGGGTTTGATAAACTTGAATTCGGAAAAGACAGTCAGCACAGCCAGGATTTTACACAACAAACGCATGGTTTTGATCAAGACACTCAACAGAGTCAAGACTTCACTCAACAGAGCAGCGGGTTTGGAAAACTCGAATTTGGAAAAGACAGTCAACAGAATGAAGATCTTACTCAACAGAGCAGCGGTTTTGGAAAACTCGAATTCGGAAAGCCCAGTCAACAGAGTCAAGATTTGAGTCAACAGAGCAGTGGCTTTGGGAAGTTCGAATTTGGAAAAAACCATCAACAGACTCAAGATTTCACTCAACAGAGCAGCGGTTTCGAAAAACTCGAGTTTGGAAAAGATACTCAACAGAGCCAAGGTTATGAACACCACGGATTCGATCAAGACACTCAACAGAGTCAAGATTTTACTCAACAGAGCAGCAGTTTTGAAAAACCCAAATTTGGAAAAGACAGTCCACAGAATCAAGATTTCACTCAACAGACTAGCGGCTTTGAAAAACTTGAATTTGGAAAAGCCAGTCAACAGAATGAAGATTTTACCCAGCAGAGCAGCGGCTTTGGCAAACTGGAATTTGGAAAAGACAGTCAACAAACCCAAGATTTCACTCAGCAGAGCAGTGGCTTTGAGAAACTGGAATTCGGAAAACACAGCCAACAGAATGAAGATTTCACCCAACAGAGCAACGGTTTTGGAAAACTCGAATTTGGAAAAGACCATCAACCGACTCAAGATTTCAGTCAACAAACTCACGGTTTTGGGCAGCATCAATTAGAAGAAAACATTCGACGCAGTGAGCATCTGACTCAACATAGTAGCAGTTTCGGTAAGCCAGAATTCGAACAACAGAGTCAACAGGATTTGACACAGCAGACCGATGAACTTGACAATCTCCAGTCGACTCAAAACAGCCAACACCATCGAGATTCCACCCACCAGAGTGACTCCAGCGAATACGACCAAAAGTCAAAGTTCATCCCTTACCGACAAGAAACAACAACCCCAGAGGTATTCCATGAAACCACAACAACAACAACAGCGAGACCATTCAATCCTGCCAAATACGGCGTGAAGGGTGGACGCAGGCCAAGGAGACCAACAACGACCCAAGCCCCAAAAATTTGGGGCAACGAAGAAGCGGGAGACACGAACATCCCAAACATCAACCATTCGCCTTTTGATCCTCAGCCCGAGTTGGATTTGGAGAATCAAAGAAGCCGACAACAATACGGAGGACCAGGACATTCCAGTCGCTTGAACATGGAAAAACCGATCCAACAAACGGATGGTCATGTATCTGAGGGCGCCAGACAGCCAGAAGCTCAAGGTCAACCAGAGGAGAACATAAACTTCCAATCGAGAATCCTAGAAGTTTACGGAGGCAACGGTCACTACAGTTCTCCGAGAGATAGCTCGATCTATGCCAACGCGAGACCAAATCCAAGTGCTACGTTAGCTCCGAGAGGCGAAGATCCTTGGGACGTCAGAGACAAGCCATTGAACCCGGTGTACCCGGTGGAAAGCGTTATCGCCACTGAAAAAACAATTCCAGAGGAGGCGGCGCCGGAAGTTCCTCCAGAAATAACAACAACCACCGAGGCTCCGGGATTCTGGGGGAGGATAGGCGGAAAACTGGGAAACGCCTATGAAAAAGCTAAAGAAAAAGCAGGCAGCATCTTTGGATAGTAAAGAGAAATCAATTTATTCAGCCTCCCGAGGCTCCTTTACTGTTTTTTTCTAAGTTTTCTTTGTTTGCTTGCGTTAATGTGTGAATACGAATGAATGTGAAACCTGTACAAACTTAAGTCTTGAGATATAAACGATTTTTTACGATTTGTGTGCGAAACATGCTGGATTTTATTTTTATCTTACCTCTGGGAGGCCCCGAAAATATCTGACGAAACTTTGTTGGACCGCTGGACCTACGAATCGAATTTATCGTGATTTATTTTGGTTGTCGAAGATTAACACTTCGTGGTTTCCATTCACTTACCCATTCCGAGTAATTGGCCCGTCGTACTTTTCGCCTCGATCGACATTCTTGCAGCGATGGTTCTTTGTCCTCGTGAATTATTATTGATTTCGATTATCAGACAATATTCACGGAGAAATAATTCCGTAACGATATAACGAGTGATTTTCTCAAAGTTTACTCGCGAAATGCGCACGTTTCGGCGGGAAGCGCGGGATGAAAGCATATACAAAGAAACTAATACATTCCACAGTTCGCGACTCTTCCGCCACAGGCGCTAGGTCCCGAGTGCGTCTGGAATGTTTATTCAAATCACATTTTTATGCAATACGTTCGTTCCTTCACATACATATTTCTTATCTAATAAACTTCGACTTCCCGATCACGAGAATTAATTACTAGCCCACCTTCTCGTTCGGATTTAACGAAAGCACTCAAATGGGTATAGTTAAAGTGCATGAGCATATTTTTTTCCTGGACTGTTTCATATAGTCTAACAGGGCTCAACAGGATATTGGCGTACCCGAAAGCAATGAAACTATTTCAATAAACTCGATAGTCTTCATTGTTTCCATCGTGAGCAACGATAATTGCGTGAAAAACTGCTCACGGATCCAAGAATATCAAACTTTTAAAAACGTTTTTTACGTCGCACAGCTGCTTCCAATTCGAAAATGGCGCTTGAACTCGGTCTCTCCGTGGCCTTATCCAAATATTCTATACGAACAGAAAACCCATCATGTTTGTGTATGCATACGAGTGCATGCAGTGAAAAACAACAAATATTACATGAACACTTGTACTAACCTTACCACGGTCAAAGAACTTCAGACTGACGAATCATTTTTGTACGATAATCAAAACAGAGCAAGTGAGAGGAGTGTCAATGGATTTTCATTATAAATCGAAATTATAATGCTGTCTTTCTTTCGCAAGTTATCGATCGGTGCAAAGATAAATGATGGCATATTGCCCGATGGAGTAATGGGTACAGCAGAAGATTTGATGAAAGCCAAGAATCAATCTGATTTGATTCTAAAGGACGAGGACGAACTCAAAGACTCCGTTTATGGCAAGATATCGTTCATATATCATATTTATTGTTATTTCCAAATTTCCTCTAAATCAACAAAGAATCCATTCGGGAAAAATTCATTTGACTATTCCGTTCAGATCTGCTAAGAACTATCAAGGATCCTGAGAAACCACAGACTTTGGAGGAACTCGATGTCGTCTACGAAGACTGCATCAACATTTGTAAACCCACACCCAGAGGAATTTGCGTCATTAGAGTTGAATTCAATCCCACAGTTCCTCACTGTTCTTTGGCCACTCTCATCGGACTTTGCATTCGTGTCAAACTCGAGCGAAACTTGATGGCCATGTTCAAACTCGATATTTACATCAAAGAAGGTGCTCACGCCACTGAACATGAAAGTACGTTCTCTAACCTTTACAAATGTCTTTTCTGGATAATATTTGAGGAAATCTCACTCTTACACTTCCCGCTGAACATTTCGGCTCCTCGAAAATGGCACGGAACTTTTCTATAAAAATCTGAGGATCTCAGTCATATCTAGAGGTGTTTCTAGAAAAAAAAACACAGGAATCCTTGAACTCGTTGAAAATATGACACAAAAATTCGTGGAGAAGATTTTTTAATATACTGACAATGGAAAATGAATTTTTACGACTCTGTGTACTCAAACAGAGGGTCACAGAAAAACTTTGTTGGTCCGGACTAATGGAAGGTAAACATTCAGTGTAGGACTAACTTTTTGATATTAAATTGTTTCAGTTAATAAACAAATAAACGACAAAGAGCGAATCGCAGCTGCAATGGAAAATCCTAATCTTCGTGAATTGGTGGAAAAGTGTATACGTGAGGAAGAATGAGTTAAGTACCTGTTGAAGAGCGTTGTAAATAATGATGATTAAGTGGGACTTTGCGTCGAACCCAACTTGGTACCGAGTCACCGAAGTGTCTCAATAAACTCGAGAATTTTTATTGTTTATCAGAAATATTCGGTGGTGGGGATTACTTCTTTTTCTTCTAGAAACCAGAATATCGTTACAGACAAAAATATGGAAGTGACAACGAGGGGACCAAAAAAAGGAACCTTTTTTCCCTTCTGCTTTTTACGGAGTTTCCTTCGACGCCGATAAATCTGACGCCACCAACGCTGAATTATTTTAGCGGCACGATTCCGTACGAAAGTATCGAGTTTTTCTTGAAGGATGGCCCGTCTCCGTTCATTGATTTGAGCGAGAAAGGCGTTGCATTCGTCCGATTGACGCGTCGTCTCTTCTTCCAAGTCTTTTTTTATCTTTTCGTTCGCGTTGAATTCTTCGATCAGTTCTTGCAAAACTCGATAACGTTCGCCAATCTCGTTATCGAATCTTGTAATTTGACCGCTCAGCTGAGACATGACCTTGAGTCTGTTCTCGGTTGCGGGACGGAAAGAAAGTAGAAAATGATTGGACACTTTCTAGATCTTTCGTTACCTTCTCGAAGCGATTTCTTGTTCCGAGCTTTCATTCGCTTCTCGGAGATTGTTCAATCTTGCGGTCGCAATCGCGAGATCACGACTCAGCTCGTTTCGTCTCAATTCCGCGTACCTCAGCTCTGCTATTTGCTTCTTTTCGTAGCGATCCCTTTCACATGTGATTGAATGTTGAAAACACATTTTTTTTCGGTTTGCAGTGCGAAATTATATTCCATTAGGAAATTTATAGCTCAGAGGTTTTCGGGAGCAAGGAGAAAACTTACACGGTGAATTTCACATCCTCCATGCATTTCCCATCAAAGCTCTCGACCGTGTCACAATCCTTGCGATACTTTGCAGCAATTTGTTTTGTAAGATCGAGATTTTTCGTTCGTTGCTCATCCAAAAAATCGAGAAGTCCTTTCAAATAATATCGAATAATATCTTTTTTTTTCAATCCAAAAACGAGGGGCACGACGAATTGATTAAATTTTTACGATTGGGCCATTCTGACCCAGGTATTTGAGCGATATAAACTTTGATGCAAGGTTCTCGACTCAATTAAGTTGCATTTCAAATTTTGACTGAATCAGATCGAATCGTTTGTCGAGTTTTGTGATATTTACCGGGTCACAGAGACCCGTGGCGGTAAAAACGAGAGCTGAAGAAAGAAACAGTGGAATACCGTCGATATCTCGCTGAGCCTTGTGATTCTCGTGCCACAAGTTTCGAAAATGAATATTTCTGACATTGTCGCGATCGGGGCTGAAACGAATTCTTCGGAGACAATGTTCAAAAAAGTATTTGATATGGTGAAGGAATGAATTAGATTGTGGGCTGATATCATTGGCTCGAATGAGAGCTGTGACCTTGTCACGTACGGCAGGAAAACTGCCCAATAATTGCAGAGCTTTGAAGATTTTTGAATTTTCTGAAGTCTCTCCAGCGCTGCAAGTAGATTCGGAGCTCGTTGTTTGACTCTCAGCGAAAGATTTTCCAGCAACACTGCACGAACTTCCAAGGCCAATTTGACCTTCCATTTTGAGCCGCTTTTCGGTCTCTTTTCGGCGTTGCCAGCGTTCTCGACGTTCTGCCCAAGGCGTATCATCGTCCACAACTTCGCTGCTCAGATCTCTCTTTATTTTTTTGATTTCTGCTTCACCGATTATTTCAGTGACTTCCGAGTCGTCCAAAATAGTTGGCAATGCGGCCTTTTGAATATGGTCTCAATTCAACAGAAAGTTTGCAACATTTAGTAAATTTAAATTGGTCGTTTAATTATAGTTAAGATTTGATGGTTTTTCTCATAAATTCGATAGAAATTTCAAAATAACTTGTAAATTAAAATTCATCATTAAATAAATTTGGAGCTTCGAGTCGAAAAACGACGAATGAGCATCGTCAACTCACCGCGAGCTCCAACTTTTTTATCGCTCGTCCAAAGACGTTCAAAATCCGTTCAAGAAATATAATAATTTCGAGCTCATCGACCGGCGGCTTATCAATATTTTCGAACGAGGCTTTTGGACTTAACGGCGTGGCAGCGGTGTCGTGTCCACTGATTTCTTCATCGGATACTGGAGGCTCGGCGACCAGGACACAGCTGTGAGAATTGATAATCCGAGGACCACATTTCCCACTTGTTGCCAAGTCGATTTTTATGTTAAGATAAGTTCAGATCGAACTGTACGTACGGACAAGAATTCGGATCGATTGGTCCTCTCGCCGAAGGCTCGTAACGCCGGGGGGTCAATATTGTTTTGCAACGTGTATACGTTTGAGCCATTTCTCCACGATAGATTGACACTTGGGCGACGGTGATTAGAGAAGAGGAAAATTAAAACTAACGCTGAGTAACAAAAAGTAGGAAAGCTACGAAAAGCCACATTTTTCGAACGATCCAACAACTCTGGTGGTCAGAACGTCGTAATTTATTTTTCAGTCGTTTATAATATGGAGATTCGTGAGAGAAAATATTGCATCAACTTGCGTGTCAGATGAAAATCGTAAGCGCGAAGAGCGCGTCGCACAAACGAAAAATAAAAAAAAAAGACAGTTGTGCCTGCGTGAAAATAAACGAGGAAATTGTCTTTTGTTTCTTTTTCAGAAGCGCCGATCTGTATTAAAATACTTTTGGATATTTTCGTGGCGCGAAACGTTCTAAAAGCATCAAATAAAGACGATAATGAATCGCTTGCCCGGAAAAAATATCGATCGTTCTCGGTCGCTCACACGTACGTCGATTTATATAAATATAAACGTTTATATAGATTCTTTTTCGCCTCCGGTAGTCCCGACCCGTTCAACGTCATCTTCGGTCATCGGCGTTCCTCGGAGCCGTCGATATTCGTCCGCGCAGTCCTACGATTACGCATTCGATCGAAGTACCAATTATCCTGCGATTCGGCTTTTCGCAACTCGTCTCGGGTTTGTGACCTGCGAGAAATTCACTCGTGTCCCGGAGTTATACGCACAAAACAAAATGCTACCTATTCACAATGTTTGCAACGTTTAAGGGGAGGAAAGATGGATCAAGGAACTACGAAAACTTTCCTTTTCAGTAATCTCGAACAATTTTCCAAATATCGTTCGCTTTGTAAATAATTTTCGGCTCTCACCTAGCGAATTGCCATTGTCCATTCGTGCCAAGCTCTTCTCTTTCTTTCTTCCCGTTGAATCGTTTTTTCTCTGCCTCGTCGAATCTCTTTTTCGTACGATGGTGTACCGTCGGTTCCGTAGGAATTTCTAAATCATCGTTTACGTTCGACCAATGTGAACGTACCTTCATCGTTCTCTGCTTGTTGTTTCGCTTTGCGTTATCGTTTTCTAGATCCTCCGTCGACGAACTGCGTTTACGATTTTTCGCTTCATCTCGTCCCTAGAATGACCAATCGTAAGTGAAAAATCCCATATCGGCGAGGAAAGCGTTTTTTTTAACGTTCAAAAAATATCGGCTTCAAATAATTCAATTAATTATACCAATGAAGTGACTTCGTATTTAGCAGCGAAAAAATTTATCGGTCAAACTTTTAGTTGGAATTTTTTCAAGCAGATTATCAAGAACAATTAAATGTTTAATGGATTTGAAAGATTTATGAAATTTTCTCGATCTAACGACGTCCGAGCCCCCGAGACGGTTCCCGTGCCAAAACTTGTAGGCGCATATATTCGGCACCAGTTTTGGCACGAAAACTGTCACCGCATAGCTGCGTCATTACCAATTAAGTGGTTGAAGTATTTTTAGAATATTGAATTAGTTCTAAATAACACAACTTACCTTTATATTTAAGTTTCGTTTGAATTGAGAAAGATATTTAAATAAATAAATGTCACGAAATAAGGTTGTTTAAAATAATTTGAAGGATTGTTAATAATTAATTCGATACTCAAAGGTGAATCCGTTCGTACCGTGTTTTTCTTCCAATTTTTCTTCGCCGAGAATGCCCCGTCGATATTTTCCTCAAACCGGAAACTGGGCTTATTACGACGAGGAAAATTTTCCTTCTTGTGAGAATCATCGCGTGGTTTTACCTCTTCTTTCACAAGAAGCGGAGGATGCAACGATTTTTGTTGCTTCGACCATTTCCACGTGGAGGGTCTTCTCGCTGGTGCCGGCGCGGATGGATCCGAGCAGGTGTCGTCTTCATTCTTTCGGGATGTGGATTTAAAGTCGTTGAAGTTTTCGCCACCTTGTTCCTTTCCCTTCCAATCTTTACGACGATCGTCGTTCGATCCGTTGTTCGCGTCCGAACTTGGGCGGAGATCGTGGGGACGCGGGCATCTGGAATTTGCTTTTTGAGAGGCCTCCCTTGACGGAAGAGGCTGCTCGGTGCGAATTTCACTCGATCTTCGATCTTTCCTTCTTCCGTCAAATTTTTCACAATTTTGAATGAGATTTTCGTTCGCCTCGAGAGATTGTCGGATCTTGTTGTCGCTCGGCATGGTGTTTCTCAGGACACATATTTTTTCGCTCATTTTTCCAACGATCTTCTCCAGCTTTTTTTCGTTTTTTAAACTCAATCTGTCCAGAGCTCGCCTCAAATCAATTACGAGTGAATCGCGCATCGAGGCTATTCGGATATCGATATCTTCGAGAAATCTGCGATTCGTCGAGCCCGTAGTGTCATCCATTTCTCCGATTGCAAGATCCAACGAATTCCGTAGATTCGTGAGATCCGAGAAGAACGAGCGACTGTCGCACAATGACTTGTGGGAAAACGGGGGCTCCTGAGGTTGGCCAATGTCCTCGAGCATCAAACAAATTGTGCGTAGAAATATTTGTAAGCGCTCTGGAAAAAAGCTCTCCTGCCTATTCGTCCCTTCCTTCCCACTGATCTCTTCTCCTTTGTTCAAATCCCTGTTGAACGATTCTGCTTCTTCTCCTGTTGAAGGTTCAACCTCACCAAATGATCGTCCAACGATCAGGTCTGATTTTATCTCCTCCAAAAGGGTCTTAACTGCTCAAGGGAAACAAAGGGTCAAGAATCGAGTGACTCCGATCGACGCAACAGAAAATTTCACTTACCATCTGTAAACTCTTTCATGCGTGCCATCAGTCTATTATTTTCCATTTTCAAGGAGTCATACGCAACGTCTGTGGGAACAGAGCTGCAGACAAACGATCCGAGGGTTAGTCCGAGTGCTGCCAGCACCGAACAAAGGACCATAAGGCAGGCACAGCAAGTCATCTGAATTCATCACTCGATATTCATTCCACGTACGACGGGCACACGCTCAATATCTCTAATCAAAAGACTGCTCTCCGAGATACCTCTATGCTGGAATTCCGCACTTTGCGTTCCTCTCCTTCTTCTTTGCTAAGACTGCTATACAAGGTGATTCGTCCGATGGAATCATCCACTGGCTCCTCATTTTCACTCTCCGAGATTACCGACACTCCGTCTGACTCTTCTTTTTCAGGGTTTGTCACAGGCTGCTCCGAATTTGGTTTTGCAAGCTTCGGAATCGGCAACCAGAAAATTTTTATATTATCCGGAACAATCGCACAAAAATATTGAGAATTTTAAAAAAATTTGGAAAAACTATGAAACGGTATGACAAAAAAGAATAGAAAGGAAAAGCAAAAAATATTAAATCATAAAAGAAAATGAGAAAGAATATGAAATTGATAATTGTGCTGTTTTATTTTTTTCTTGAAAGATAAATAAACGAAAAACTTACTATCTGAGCTTCCTCAGCATCGCTGGTTTTTTCATCCTTAGAGCTTTCTGATTCGGGGGACGATATTTTGGCTCGTGCTTCGAGGAGTTTTTTTGCATTGTCATCTTCCTCGATGATGGTCCATTCTTCCAAGGAGAAGTTTTCTTCGTTTTTTGAAAGGGGTACGTTGCCCTCGAGCTGGGTATCCTCCGATTGTTCCATTTTTAATTCTTCTTGGCTTTCTGACTTTTCGTAGGAGATGTGCACACAAAGCGGTTGTATTGAATTACAAGCAAAAGAGAAAATTGAATGATTCAAATGAGAGGACGCGTGTGTTTAGTTGGGGACGGCGCGTTATTAATAAACTTACCGTTGAACGCAACGTTTAACGACTATAGGACGATCGAGGATCGTCGAACCATGACGTGGTGAATGTTGAAAATCCAGACAAACGCGCGGCTTCTTACCTCCGACGCATATTTTCACAAACTTTAACACGCAAATTACTGATTGAACAATACAATGTCACTTTCTACAACTTTATGCCTCGTAACGTTTGTTTTTTTATCTTTTTGCCTATTTCCTTTCACTATCGATTTGTGTCGAGCGATGTTTATTACTTGGAAATTTAGACGGAACTCTTGTTACCCGACCGAGAGTGATCGAGCAGTACACACGTACGACTGTCAACCTACGTCGAACAACATTCGAGGTTTCTGTGTTATTCGGTTCATTGTGTTGATGTGTTGTGAGATATCCAAGCAAACGCGCGTGTATACGAAGCGCGCACACGGAAAAACGAAGGTGGCGCCGCTCACGGAGTGAACCAAAAGAATTACTCATTTTCCTAGATTTCAAAAAGCACGTAAACAAAACCAGATGATCGAAAGTATTCGCTGCAGAATAATAATTATCGATAAATTTCAATTCTCATTAAAGCTCACGTTTGGTAACCATGAGGATTTTCCAGCGACGTATTTTATTTCACACGAAAGTACTAAGGATTTTATACATCGGATCGTTCGTATAAAAATTCAATCGCCTTTTCGCTCGGACTCATTACATGACGAATTGTCAGAATGGATTAATGCATTCGAATTAAGTGTTGAATATCACAATTACAATGAATATATTGGTCATAACTGAAGGATTTTGATGATCATTCGTCCTGTCCGTCTTTAATGGAATCTATCGTATTGTCGTCATCCTCTTCCTCGTCGTCCTGCTCCTCGTTATTCGGTTCAGGCTCGTCAGAATTGACGGCCATGTAACAGAGTACTCCTCTGTCGGGTATTTTTCTGATAGCGAGATAAGCACGTCCGTCAGGTGTTTTCCGCGAAATAATTGGTTCGATGGGACCGGCTCTGGGTAATTCGGGACAATGTTCCGCGTATACATTCGCCATTGCTTCAGCGAGTGGTGGAATTTCAGGAATAGGCGGAGATTGATGAAATATCCCATGGACGCGGCCT
The DNA here is from genome assembly GCA_030522525.1 of Campopleginae sp. 14b. Classification (NCBI taxonomy): domain Eukaryota; kingdom Metazoa; phylum Arthropoda; class Insecta; order Hymenoptera; family Ichneumonidae; species Campopleginae sp. 14b. The sequence continues at coordinate 88,307 of JAPYYS010000821.1, read as the reverse complement.
CCCCGTGTCATTATTTTGAGAAGCTGAATGTAGTCATTGCGATTTTTAGCATCGTCGATCGTGTCGGCAGGAATACCCGCTAAGCGTCTTGTCCATTCGACTATTCGTACTCGATCTATCAATTACCGTGCAATCAATGGCCAGGGGTCGATAAAAAATGTTTGCTCCTCCATGTCATCAAATTGATTTAATGAATAATAAAAATATTCAAAAAATTATAAAATAAAAATCAATACTGCTTCCAAATATTCCAAAATTCACAGAAAATAAATGAAGTCAAGCGATAAAAATTCGGTACGAATAGACCAAAACTATTTTTTTCATTTTCGACGTAATTTCCCAACAAAAAAATCGAAAAGCCTGCGACAAACGTCATATTTTTACCATACGGTGAATTGAAGAGTGGAACTCGTTGAACGATTTCTCGCACAGCTTCTTTGAATTCAGCGTTATAAACTTTACTCATTTCGAGATGAGCCCCCGAAGCGACTCATGCGGGCGGGACATGGATATTGGCCACATCGGAATGCGGGATCAACGAATTTTTCATTTGTCAATAAACCGTGTGACACTTTCGTCGATTTGTTTTTTGGTCTATTGGCAATAATGATAATAATAAAATAGTAACAGCTGCTGATCCAGTGAAAATCGCAATATCATTATTATTCTCGATACGTTTCATGTACATTAATTATAATTATCAATTAATTAGGTACAGGAACACTTTAACATTCGTCACATATGAATGAATCGTAATAAATTGCGAAGCGGTACAAAATAAAGAAATAAAATGTGAATATTCGAGAATTTTACTTTGCTTAAAAATTGAAAAGTATTTTTAAATTGACGAAAATTCCGTTATATTTGTAACGGATTCGATAACGTGAGAGCAATTGCTTCCTCTCACGAGGAAGGTCGTACGAAAATTGATTTTTTTTCTCTCACGTCCGTTTTCTTGGCCGAATAAAGTGATATTTATCTCGAGTCAGCTGGACAAGAATCAACTCGTGAAAATTGCTCGACAATAACTGGGGCTGGGTGGCAATTAAAAAAAGGAATAAAAACTAAAAATGAAATAAAAACATGTACTCGCTTGTCCTGCATAAATAATGGCTCTTAGAACGAAGAAATGTTTGTGTTTAACGATATATAGATTTCCACATGATTTTTTTTTTGCAAAAAGTTTATCTTCCAAGCCTCGTTGTACATGAACAATGAGAAATTGACTGCTATATTGGTACAATGGAAGTCGTGTGTATCGATAATCGCCTGGTCGTCGGATATTCTTCCCCGAACGCCTCTTATTTTCTGCTTGTCGTCCTTATTCATTTGGACAAATTTAAAATGGAATAAAGTTTCGGGCCGGAGACAAAACTGAATGTTTTGTAATGTCGGTGTAATTTTTAGGTCCTCTCGTGAGAGTGAAGCTCTCGATGAATTTCAATGATTTGTTTACCTCGCACTAATTATTCTTTACGGCTTCAGTTAGGATTAATAAAATCTTACAGCACTAAAAAGGCACAATTTTTTTTCCGCACCCCGTATTCAACACATCGCGTTACTCACTCGATACTAAACCTTCTCTTTACTCTCATTGGCTCTCTCTCTCTCTCTCTCTCTCTCTCTCTCTCTCTTTCTCTTCAGGCCATTCGGTTTCCTTCATTTATCTTTTCAATTACTTTCCTTCGTATTGGATTCTCTTGGCCGTTCCGTGTTTCTTATGCGTATGTGTTTTTGTATGTATTCGAATATATGTTACATTTTCGATGAAGTCTTTGTGGCACGATAAGTCACGAATCCGTTACGCATCATTCGTTTCTTTACCATTTTCGTTACACAAAGTTATTCATGTACATACGTAATATACGCATATACATATGATATTCATCCTTATGGTCTAGTTATGTCTTTATTAGGATCGTTAAAAAAAAACGATCTTTTTTCATTTGAAACAAAAAAATATATATATATATATTTTTGTAGCTAATAGATAAAAAACGCCAACGAAGACGATTACATAAATGCTTTTGTCTTCGCGATTGACAAGATACGAAATTTGAAAAACTTAAGAGATTTTCTCAATGTGGAAATGCGCAATGAAAAACACTCCAGATCGGAGTAATTAATGGTAAGACGAGCGGAAATGCTTTCTGGAAGAAACGCGCCATTTTTTCGACAGGAATTCGTACAGCAAAAAAAGGTTTCGTTTTTTTTAAACGGTCCTAGCGCCGATAACTCTCCTATACAATAATATTCTAGGGTCTACGCAGACCTTGTTAAGGCGATGAACTACGCAGGCATTTGTACACTCGGTTGGAAAACTAAGGAAGTCTGAGGCGGACTTGGGAGCAGGGGCGGGGAAGTCCTGGAGAGGAAGAAATTCGTATTCTGTTTCTTTACGTTTGTCGCAACGTCGAGGCGGCTCAGCGATTCGAGCTCAACGTTGTTCCGCAAGACACTTCGTTTTATCCTGTGCCTCCATGAGGTAAAGTATTATCGCAAACAGATGGAAATTAGAGGACGATAAAAAATAAAAAATAAACCTTCGGCTTGCAGGATGAATACTGATCGATTCGAAATAACTATTCCGGTTACACTGTACAAATTCGTTTAAACGCTGCAAAAACACAACGGCAAATATAGCGCCATTTTTTTTTTACTCCGGAGCCTTCACTTTGGCCATTACTTTGCCCTCCCAGAGCGGCAAAACTTCCGCGTCGTCCGTTATCTCCTCTTGTATCTCTTTCATTTCCAAATCTTCGCACTCGGTCTTGAAGAAAAAACTGAAAAATATTAATATTTCTTTAGTTTTCATTTCTTTTCGCTTTCGATTTGATTGCCAATTGCAAGCTCAGATCACGTTTCGCAAAATTGGCCTGTTCTTTTTTTTTTCTTAATTTCAATATATAGCCACTTGAGAAATTTGATTTCTTCACTTTATCCCAATTTCTAGAATTAAATTGTGGAATCGATTCGCAAAAACTCAAACATTTTGAATATTTGTATACGTTGAACGTGATCTTTTGGGTTCGCAGCAAAAATTTACTTGAGAATCGTTAACCAAGAGCATTCAATCACTTATTAAGGTATGTGCCTCACCGGTAGTTGCCTTTCTTGGGTAAATACTCCTTGAACTGTTTCAACGTAACATTGCGGCCAGGAATTTTGGTTCTGTAGGCCAATGGTTCGTCGCAAAAGGTGAAGACGGCGGTAGTAAAATCTCCGACGTCTTGTCTGCTCTTTCGCAACGTTGATTGATTAGATTGTGCTGCAAACTTGGTCAAATTCGTTGCCTGACTTTGCATCCCCGCTTCGATATGAATTTGTTTGGCAATGCTGGCGTGACGCTGACGACTGCCGGCGCGAGCTCTTTCCTCTTCTTCCAACCGTCTCTTTGCCTCATCGAGCTGAGTCGCCTGAAAAATACGAATAAAAATTGCATTCCTATCGACAGGATTTTTCGTGCGATTCTCATGAATTTCCCTTCGACCATATTTCCCCCCCGTTATCGACGATTTTACGCTCTGGAGGATTTTCACAATGGCAAAACTTACAGGTTCGGGCGGTGGCAAAGGCGGCATTCCAGGATCAGCCACGAAAGGATGAATGGAAATTCCTGACTTGTCCCGGCTTGTTCTTTCGAGCGAACCACTGCGGGTAGTTTTGCCGTGTCTTGAACTCCCGTGCTTAGCGTCGAGCTTTTTGTCACACTGAGAGATTCTGGCTTGCAGACGAGAGTCTTTGCAAGCTGCTACAGGCGGTGTGTAACTGACGACGCTAACTCCACTGTCCGTCAATTCCGTCATGGATTTCTTCGTCGCTGATCTTCTCAATGCGTCCGATTTTCGCAATCGTTGCTCGTGACCTGTAAAAGTCGACAAGATAAAATACAGCCTTCCAAAATATTCGATTTTTATTTGTAAACCACTTGGTGGTCATCGAATTTCGATGAGATTTGGTTTAGAGGAAATGTAGTAAAATTTTCTCTGTCAACTTGCAAGAGAAGTGCTCTCGAAAAAGTTTCTTAAATTCTCGCGAGGCTTTTTCGGGGCTGTTGAATAAATTGCGGTGAGGTACCGACCTTGGAGATAGAGATCCTGTTTGTGAAGAGAGTCGGCATGATCGGAGGGCACCGATTTTGATTTGGGTATATGAGAGCCAAAAGAGCTAACGGATCCGGCGCCCATGCGATCGCTGCCCTCGCCATAGTCCTGAATATTTCCGCTATCAACGGAAAAGGTCGAAACAACGTCTTTGCGTTGTTTGAGCTGCCGCATGTAACTGTGGGAGGAAGTAGTTGGTTGTCTACGATCAGGAGAGTGAGGTCGAGGCGAGGCGAGTTCAGGCGATCTGGATGGTGTGGGATCGGACCAAACACGCGATACGTGCTGATCCAATATCGCTTGATCGCTGTCGTCCTCGAGGAGGAATTTCTCCCGAAGAGCATCCGAGAGAGCTTTGGCAGTTGCGATCGAAGCTTCTTCGATACTTTTAGCCGCCGACTCCTGCAGATGCCTCTCGAGCTTCTCCTGACTCTCTCTTTCCCGCTGCAAATTCTCCAGCTTCGTAGTCAACACCTGGGCGAATGTCATCGGTGGCTGGGACTGCATGGCCTCACGAGAAATTCTCTGCGTTCGCGGTATTACGTAACGCTCTGGCATCGGATCAGGAATTATCGCCTCTTCCGGTATCGCTCGACATTTTCTCATCGAATGCTTTTTACTGCTTCTACGCTCTCCTATCGACATTCCATCCCTGTGGCGAAACCATAATCACAAATTTTCATTAGTCACTGAGAAACCTTGATGACTCGCGCTGTCATTTTATTGTACCAATTTTTTCAACGCGTTGTTGCCCTTGGGCTCGGACATTCAGTTCCAGGGCAACACAACTATTTTCACTTTTTGGACGATTCCATGGATTCTCGATAAGAAATTCAACGTTTTTAATAAAATTCTTCAATTAATTCTTCTCAAATGACAAATTAGCAAATTTTTAAATTATCATTTCTAAGGAAAATTCGGCACACGATAATAATTATTTTCCATCGTATTCGGAGACAAAAAATAATGAACGACGAAATAGCGACGGAAAATGCGTGAAATTGTCATTCCCAAACTCTTTCCATCTACTTACCCTTTATCGTTGAAATCCTCAGGCCGAAGAAAAGGGCCAGGCATTTGGAAAGAGAATAAAAGCTCAAAGATTGAAAAGCATGAATACTTACACGGAGGAATCGGTGAGAGAAAGATTCGAACCGCTACGGGCATCGCTGCTAAGGCTCTGGAGCTCGGAATCCTGTCTGGAGACTGGATTGTACGAGGAATATGGTGCGTGCAGTCTGGATGACGATATATGGTACGGACTAGTTCCACGTTGCAAGTAAATTCTATACGCAAACGCCACACAAAAGAAATGAAATCATAAATAACGCACTCGAGAGGACCAAGCAAACGAATAAAATTATGCCGGAAAAAAAAACAACAGGAAATTAGCAGAAAATTGACGATTAGAAGAAAAAATTCAAGATACGGCAGATTTTCATTTGATGATTTAAACGTCCAACTGGAATAGAAGAAAATCTGTGGCTAAAACGTGCAATGAGGTTTTTAAACCCACCCAGCAAACGCTTCTGGCTCGGGCCGTATATCCAAGATCCTGGCCATTTGCGTGGCTCTGAGGACATCTTTGGTCAGTCTTAATTCGCTCCTCGATTCGACGGGAGTCTCGCCAGCCGAGTGCGAGCTCTGCACCGATACAACAAATTCGCTGTCCTCGTGGAGTGTCGGCAAAAGTGCCGGGCCGCAGGACAACGACATTTCCCGGCTCGAACTCGAACTTGGACAACCCCCGGAATCCGGGTTCTGGCAGGATTGAACGTACTGAAGATACATATCCGATTGCAGAAAATTCGGATATGTAGTTTCCGCCATTAGTCTCTCGACTTCCGTTTGGACGGCTTCGAAAACTTTGTCGTCCGCCCGACCCTCCATTACCCTACGATGAGCCTCCTTCTTCACATCCTCCGCTATCGCTAACTGCGACTTGACGAAGAACCTGTTGAACCAATTTTTATCTTATTATTTTTTTCTTTTTTTTTCCGAGCAGTTCTTCCGAGTCTTTCCGAGCAAAATTGCCAGGCCTCGAAAAAAAAACGCGATCATATAGAGTTTAGCGTGTAAAATTTTCATTGAAATGGACGGAATGATTTAATGATTATATTTTTGGAAAACATTTTTGTATTCATTTTTTTTCTTCAATTAATTGTGAGAAATAGTTTGAAAAACGACCTTTTGTGTATGGCCTTAACGAGATGTTGTATCGTGGCGGGATCCTGAGCTCCCTTGAGTCCCTGACAGGCGAACCAGAAGTAGAGAGGACGAGCAATGGGTTCGCCCTCCTGGTCGAGGTACCTCGTAAAAAGTCTGAGGCCCTCCTCGTCCGTAAGGAGATATTGAAAGTTTCTGGCCCATTGTAGGCAAGCAGGGGGCGTGTTGCTTCCCATTGTTGTGGTACCGCAACAACCCTCTGGCTCGAATCCGAGGGGAGCGGAAGCATCGCAACAGTCTTGAGATGTCTTGGAAGTCGCGAGTGACGATCGTCGCGGGGTCAAAGCGGGACTCTGAGGTCGCGGTCTGCTGTAGTATCCTCCCGTCTCCTCTCCTGCAAGCAAAAAACATGAAAAATTTGCGTTAAAATTGAGACTAATTCAAGAAACTATAATGAAGAAGAAAAAAAAGGTTTTTACCAGGAACCGGTGGTCTCGGAGAGTTCTCATTGAAGGAGCGGGTTTCGCTATGACGAGACTCGCTCATCCTATCTATCGTGGCTCTCGCTTGCTACTTTCCAGTCTATACTGAATTTTGATCCCCTGCGCCTCCTAGTTGACATGGCTAATCCAAGCCTGTAAAAAAAAAACAATTTAGAAAGACGATTCACGATGTGTAGATAATCGTCAGAGCAAAAGAAAAACATTGAGACGCGTTGGGAAAGTTAAATTGTACTCGCAGGCAGAAAAATGGAGCCTGGAGCTGAATATAATGTTATCGATTGCTGCCGCAGGGTTGAAGTTAAAACGCGCATGGCGTAGGTTCAGTCGTTCCGGACAAAAGAAAGTCTCGGCTGGGGTAGGCAACGAGTGGTTCGACAGAGCCTGTACCGTGAGTCATATTCTACTTCAACCGAAGCTTTTTGTTCTTTTTCTCATCCCTTTTCCTCTGAGAGCCGGATCGATGTGTGCGGAGCGCAGGGAAGGGGCATTGACGCGCATCGAGGAACTCCTCTCCGACGTATTCCCATTGGTCCATAGTCAAACTCTTTGTGCGCTATCGATCGTCAAATAATTATGACATAATCTGTTCAGGGATAAGGAAACGCCGTTGCCAGGGGGCAAAAAATCTTTTTACAGCTTAGAACAGAACGTTGCATAAGCAATGGAATAATATCAAGCGGATCTGAAAAGCAGGAGCTCAATTATTTCGGGAAAAAATTCCATACTCAACTACCGACACAGATGGACGCGCAACAAATTTTCTTTATTACAATACCGTTGTTTTCTTACAAGTGGGAACTATAAAATATATAAATATTATTCCAGGCTCTTAATTTCAAATATCAGCCACTGGGAATGAATGGAAAACTACCTGGGAAATATGATCCCGTACCCCCTTGCCTCCTGCCCTCTCGGACAACAAAAGGCCCAGTTATGAAAAGCTGTCAATCATCTCACAAGAGTGAACATCTACCTGAGGTTTTTGGTCGGATAGAATTATATGTTACGTACCATGACGAAAGTAGTTTGGAACTCGATGTACAGTAAAGATGCTTGGGTTTAATGATTTTTAAGTCAATAGTAATCGTCGATGGGACAGTAAACGTTCGGCAAAGAGAATAGAAATTGGAGGAGCGACGAAACCATTCGCTACGAACAGCGAAGCTTGAACTGAGCCAAAGCGGCGTCCTGGCCAGGATTGCAGGCCCCAGCCAGAGAGAAGGGTGCGGAGGAAACCAGGGGGTGGCATTTGGGATCCTCGAAGATCGATCGGTCCGCCAACCCATGACCGTACGATACAAAGCTCCTCACAGATTCAACGAATTCTCGATACTAGTGCTTGAGAAATAAAAAAACAGCTCACCACTGCAAAGGGGACTGGGTGAATTTTTCCTTCGAAAATAAAGGAATCGACGAAGCAGACGAAAATTCAAACCGTTGTCGAGCCAAAATGATACGAAGAAGAATGATGATTGCAATTTTCTTTGGAATTAATACGTCGATTGACGATTTCGAACGTTATAATTAATCCTTACAACATCCTGAAAGTTTTCCTGGTTATTAACCTCAACGACTTTTTGTGCTTAACCACAAGAAACATCTTTCAAGCAAACGAACAGTCGGTGAAAAAGTTTAGCTATTCACAGCACTCTTCACACTTTCCTTTCACTCGCATTTTATTTTATTGTGAGATTAATCCAATTAAAAAAATACTCTTTGTTCGAAAGACACGCGTGGAGACAAAAGCGAACGACGCGGGGATCCGGGGATTCCCGTTGGTGCTGCCACCAGTCGCGGCGCCGGTAATAGTACCGACGCGGCTTCTCCCGCCACCTGCTCCTTATCGATTATTTATTGGTTGGTGAAGGAGATTTCTCCTGATGCTGGCAAGCTTCACTGTACGTTTTTTTTTCGCATCGCGTTTCTATTAAAACGAAAAGTTTTTGTATCAGTCATTTTCACGGGCATAGAGCTGAGGATTTTATTTCTGAGTGACCGGAAATGATAATCATTTCCGCTTGGGAATATTGGAAAAGTGTGTTGGGTGATTTTGCACCGTGGAGAGATGGCGCTTGATACGGTTTGTGGCATCGTCGGCCTCCGTGGCAATATTTTTTTTCTTTTTTTCAAGACTTCATCCTTCTCCAGTCATTTTCGTACTCGCTCGCATGTAATGACGTCCGTGCTCACGAAGAGTGCCTTTGATACACATCGTGCCGCCAGTCAGCTTGTTCGTTGGGTGGGGATAATTAAATGCTCGCGTGCAAAAATTGAAAGAGAAAAAACGCATTGCCCTTCGGGCCGTTCCCTTGCCCCTCGGTGATTCCGGCGCGAGGTGGTCATCGCAGGAATCTGATAGTCTCTCAGAAAACTCGTTCGTCCGTATTGATAAAATCCGAGCCAGATTTCTCAACAATGCGCGAGAATTCGTCCAAGCGAAATCGCCATCGCAGAAAAGCGGCTTTCGGGCTCTTGGAAAATTCTTCGAAAATTGTCGCATTGTCCGCTCGATATGCGAAATATGAAACATGGCGGAATTCACACGGAGCATCGAGGCGAAATAGAATTAAATGGAAATATTCGTCGCGTTTGCACATCGAATATTCTCCATACTCATCCAACCGTCAAAGATTATTTGACCGCAAACATCCCATGAATATTTCTATTTTCATTTCCATGACTATTCATCCAAATTCGAGCGAAAAAAATCGCGAAGAATGAGCGAAATGAAATTTCCATTTTACACAAAATTAAACACACGAAAAAAAAAGACTTTGGTTTCAAAAATCAAATCAGATTCGACTTCAGAACGGTCTTGAAAACATTAATATGGAAATAAGTCTGCATAACCTTAAAAAAGCAGCAAATAACCATTAAAGAGATAGTGTTACTCCGTAGGTGGACATATTGGTTATGTTTTTCGACTCGCGCTACAGATCGCGTCAAAACTGTGGGTGTCCGAGCTCTTCTGAGGGTTATGCACAACTTTTTCTACGGCTTTGAAAAGAGTTCGATAACCGAGCAACGATTTTTAAGAGAATTTGGACTCAAGGTCAGATACTTGTATATTACATAGTTGTGGAATTTTCGTGATTTTGACACTCCGTTCGGGGAGGATGTTGCGATTGAGAAAAAAAGATTGTGCTCTCGGCGAATATTTGACGCGAAGCTCGTTGACATTCGTATAGTTTTGGGGGTCGTTTGAAGGTCAACATGAAAACGTGCTCTTAGAAATAGATCGTCGGGAGTTTTCTATTCGAAATAATACCAAAAGGAATATAGAATCCGGTTAGCGAATCAAGGGAGGAAAAAAGCAGGAAACTGAAAAAATATCTCGTTCGAGATGTTGGTGCACGAGTCCAGAAATTCGCCCGATCGAGCTCCGAGAGTGTGATTTCTGTTGGTAAAGTACAATAATGAAAACGATCAATGGTCCGTGACCGGTGATATTTTCCCCGGCTGGTGGGGATAGGCGTACCAGAGAGAAAAGGAGACTTCTTTGGAGCTGGCCGAGCGGCATTCTTACACACGAGGGCTACTAGTTTTTCAAGCTCTACTCGCACAACTCTCGTGTTTTCTCGATCGTCGACGTCTTGTACGCCTCGCTGTGCCCTCTCCGGCCGTCTCTCTTTCTTTTGTGGGCTGACGGTTAAGCGGCCGTTACAAAGCGGTCCCAGGGTAGTTTGCTTCAGAGTTGCGAGGGAGAAGACAAGGAAAAAAGAGAGAAAGAGGAAAGAAAAGCAACTGGAAGCAGCTCGATGAAGGAACGTATACAAAGCTGCTATAACGTATAGTGCACGAATCTTGAGATAATTTCATTCTTATCTCGCCCTTGAATAAAGATTTGTGAAAAAAATTGGATCGACACTAAAAATGATGGAGGAAAATCGTAATTTTTCGTAATAAAGAAAAAAAAAAAAGGTTTTAGAGCTCGCCGATCGGAATGGTGCCTACTTTATAATATGCAGGGCTAATTTTATTGTTTTCCTGCTGGGCTGAAGGGAACGAGGCAGCTTGGCAACGTTCATCCGAGGAGCGATCTTTCATAAATTTCGTCGAAAACAGCTGGAGAAGGACGAGTTTGGTCAAGATCGTCCGGTCGGCGCGAGTGCGGTTTCTCTTTGATCGCCGAAACGGCAAGAGCGAGAGAGAGAGGGGGAAAGGAGAGAAGAACGCGTACGTAGGTTTCGGTTCGTTGGACATGCTCTCTCTTTCTTTCATCGTTTCTCTCCGGTGACTCCGAGAATGTGGATGAGATACATACTTTTGTCAAAAAATAAGTCGTCTTGGTCGTATAGAAAGCCTGCGGCTTCTCTCTCGCTCAGGGAGATTCGAGTCCCTTTCTCTCGGCATGCTCTCGCGGTAGTATTCCGGCGGTTGCGGCTGATGGAGACCGAGTACGATGCTACAACAGGAGGGAGAGGATCGGGATGAGGAGGACGAAGGGAAGCGGAGGAGGAGGAGGAGGAGGAGGAGGAGGAGGAGGAGGAGGAGGAAGAAGAAGAAGAGAGCGTATAGAAACGCGGCGCACAGGTAAGTCGAAGAACCAGAGTGAGAGGCACGAGAAGAGCGAGAGAGAGCGAGACGGAAGAGACGCGCGGAGGCCTCGAAAGGCTCTGGCGCAGCGGCGGCACCGCTTGTGATGTACTCCGGCTTCGTAATTACAGGTTTTCGGAACGCCTCGCTCTCTCTCCCTCGCTCTTTCTCTTTTTCTTCAACTCTCGCGCATATGGCGGAGAGGAAAGAGATGGAGGAGGGGGGATAGGACGAGGGTGTTGTGCGTTCGAGAGAAGGAGCAGCAACGTACCTACGAAAGGTCGAGCCCGCGTCGTACCTTCGAAAGAAACAAAACAGAGAGTCGAGAGCAAAAAAACTGCGGCGAATGTGTACGTCTATTTGTTCCGACGCTGTGATCGTCCCTTTCGACAAAAATTATGGGGAATTGAAACACAAATTTGGATTTTTTCAGACTTTAAGGGTTTCGGAACGTTTCTCGGTTGTATGGCTCGCGGAAAAAATATTAAGGGCACCCACGCGACCTTCCTACGTCGCTGGCCAATCCGGAGTTCCGCGAACGAGAAAAGCATACACACGGCTCTCATTGAGCTAACCCTTTGAATCCTGGTCTCGCGTTCTCTAGCTTTCTCGCTCGCTCTCTCGGACTTTCTTTCTCCCTCGCTCTCTCCGGGCAACGGCTGGCGCGTCGCGACTCGTTTGCCGTTCTTCGCGGGCGCCTTTGGCCCCGCGCGGACCTCCCTGCCGTTCGTGAACCACGACGGAAGAGAGCCTGAAGCCTGCCACAGGCAAACTCGCGAGCTCGCGCGCGGTGTCGGCCAAATCTCTTTTACAGCTTGCTTGCCCAACGCCAGAGAAAATCCAATTTACAGGATGTCCCAAATTCCGCGTGCGACCCGTAAAATTGCTTGAATCGCCAAATCCCCGAGGAATGAATTTCTCAATCCTTTTCTGTTCCGATGCGTCGTTGATGAGCAATCGATTCATGAGCGACGGCCAATCTGATGCGAAGGAACTGAAAAATGGGCGTGGCGAGCCTCCGGCGCCGTTTTTCTCGTTCCCCCTCCACACGATCCTCCACCAACGTTACAAATTCACTGTGACCATTTAATCAATAACTCATCAATGGTTAATCTCCGGAAAAAATGACTCAGGACTTTCCCCAACGTCGTTATTTCGTTGGTCATCCGTTTAAATAGCCTCAGCGAATTTTTGGACACCCTGTTTCTGGTTGGGAGAGAACGCGGTGGCGGCAGACGTTGCCGAGGTTATATATATAAATATATACACAGGCAGCGATGCACGTTGCACAACGCTATAACAGGGTACACGGGTTATACGGTGGTTTACCCTCGCACATGCATCTTCCGCACTCTCGTCCCGATCCTCATACATATGCGGCATTAACGCGCAAACTCGTACACGTATTTACCTGCGGCACAGTCTCGCCTATGCCTCTTTCTCTCGATTTCGTTTTCTTTGCCTCTATTACGATTGTTGTATCGTCAGCAACGAGGCGACGTACGAAACGACATTTTTTTATATGGAACAACAAATTTTCGCCATATCTCGCTCACAAATTTATTCCCTGAGTGTATTTCCGGTTCGTACGCGATTCAACGATATCTCTGCAAAGTTTGGGTTGTTAGAGCTTGTCGAACTAACCTGGGATCCGAACTGGAATGTCTGTCGAGTCGCATCGGTATCCGGATCGACAATCGCTTCTTTCTCCCACGTTTATTCTTTTTGTTTGTTTCTTTTTAAATTGTGTTATTTTATATGCCTTCCTGGCGGATGGAAAAAAGACTTTTGTTGTGATTAAAATGATTTTTAGTTCGTTCTCTTCAGATAATCAAGCCGATTCTTTTTCTTCGAGATTCTCTCGAGAGCATTGAAATCTCCGAAACACCCGGTAACTCTGTACGCTCGGTTCTATACACGGTCTCAACCCCCGACCCCTTGCCGCTCTTCCTTTTCTCGGTACCGTCCTCCAGGCTTGTTGTGCCTCCTGGCAACGACGCGCTTACGCGTTGTCCCACCTATCTCTCATTTTTACGAATTATTTGTCGCCAAATATTTTTTTTGTTTTCTTAAAACAACGCGAAAAACAAAACAAAAAAACAAACTCGCACCCCGAACGGTTGAATTTTTTTGAATTGATCTCCTAAGACCGGCGTGGAAATCTCGGAGATTCTTCGGCTTGCTCTTCCTTTTGAAAACTCGAGACTCGAGAACGAGCGGGCCACACAACACGACGGGGATGGAAGAATCCCTTGCGTACGCTACGACGCACACGGTCAGACTGCCAGATCCGTGGCACAGTGACCGTAAGGTTTGTGCTCCTAAGAGAGAGGGACCCGCAAAGCAGCTGTCGCGTTTGTGTCTCTTCCCGCTCCTTTCGGTCTCGTCCACTTCGGAACCGACAGAGAAAGAAATGAAAAGAAAGAACGCTCTCGGTAGGGTAGAAATCGTCGAGGACCGTCAGCAGCTTCCTTCGTCATATTTGGTCAAAGTCGCAAGACTCTTGCATTGTTTTTCTTTCTTTTTAGTTTCGCCCAGCAAAGAAACGAGATTTTGATGCCAAAAGCATTTCACGGACTTAGGATCGAGATTTTGGAGAGAGTCTCGGCGATTCGAGACTCACGTTCGATGACTTTCAAGTTTGCACCGTTGGCATCGACGAAAAATCTATTTGCTCTTCAGAATTTTGTTTTTTTTTCAATTTTTCTCCTTTTTTTTTATTCGACCGGTGGATTTTTCGGTCGCAATTATCGGATTTTACGATGTGGAAGGAACTTTCGGTCTTTGCCGAGGAAAGGAATAGAATTTGTAGATTTCCGACGATGCAAAGTTTTGCATCGTTGCATTGAGAGAAAAAAACGGAATAACAATGTTCCTGCAGAGCAAGGATATTGGAGAATGGTGTACAGGTAAATTGCTGTCGATCGCCGGATGCTGGGGGTAATGACGCGGGTCGGTGCACCGGGAGTCTCGAGTTGATTCTCCGGGCGACAGCGCCGGAAGCAGATCGAGACGATTGACTGTAAAAAAAAGCGTACGGAATGAAGGAGTAGAGACGCGGCGGAGAGATAGAGGAAAAGATTGGAGAGCCTGAATGTGAAGTTTCTCCGCGTGGTGGAACGTGTTTTTTAAAAAAAAAAATTTTATTTTTATAATTTCTTGCAATTATAACTCGGCGATTGTGTGGGGTTGATTTAGTGAAGAATAATGTATTCGTTCCGCGCGATTATAGAGCGAATCGAAGAGAAATATCGCGCCAAAACGAGCAAGAGGCCAGCCGGGAGAGAGGGCGGAAAGGAGGGAGAAGGCTCGAGGGCGTGAGGCACGAGTACGCGCTCATCCGCGAGGGACGAACGTGTGAGAGCTCGGCGTACGAGATACGTATAGGACGGTGGAAGTATATACGCGAGATAATTTTCCTCTGATGTCGCCGACAGCACGGCCGAGTCGTCGCCGCACGCGATCCCACGAACGAGGGGAAAGGGGCCCGCGCAAACACACGGCAGTCTGCTCGCATCAGTTTTCTCGATGTTGTTTCGCGTATCGAACGACGCGCTCTTTAAAAGCAAAGCCTCAAGATTCGCTGCTCTCGAAAGCGAGCGAGAGAGAGAGAGAGAGAGAGAGAGAGAGAAGGGAGAAAACATTTACACGACTTAATAAATGAGAGGCCGAGAGTCCGAAACTTGGTGGTAATAACACGAGGCGGTTGAATAAAAAAGAGAAAAAGTAACGCGCGGGGCAGTAATTATTCGATATCCCGCGTAGCCCTACGCGATAAGGATCGCATGCACACATATAATTCGACTCGCACCGGTACCTGCGCGTATAATTCCTTTGCCGACAATTATACGCGGCGGCACCGGCAGTTGCGCACCTTAATGGAGTTTTCTTCGTTAACGGGAGAGCGATTTGTGAAAAAAGAGAATTCAATAAACACGTAAAGAAAATAAGGAGGAAGGTGAGCACAAGCTCGGAAGGAAAAACGCGTTAAACCTCGTCGATACCATCCTCCGCAAAGGTGAGAGCTCGAGAAAAAATATTTTTTATTATAATTATTATGATTTTTAAGTTTCTCTCTCTCTCTCTCTCTGTGTCCGCGGAGGTACGTCGGACTCGAGTATCGCATATGGACGAGAGCCGATTGAAGCAGAGGCCCGAAAAGAGAAATATATTATAGCAGTAGGCGCGGAGAGGGGAGGGGGGGGGGGGGGGGAGGGGGGGGGGGGGGGGGGGGGGGGGGGGGGGGGGGGGGGGGGGGGGGGGGGCAGAGATGGAAAGAGTGAAGCAGAGACGAGGCGAAGAAGGACGGAACGTATCCGAGGACACCAACTCCGAACTTCAAAGGACTCTTTGATGGTTTCCGCTGCTGCCATTGCGGGATCTTGATAAACCCGCATTATAGGCCGGTAGTGTACAATCCCAAAGAGCAAGCGAGCGAGAGAACGCGCGCCGTCGTGGCGGCCGGCTCTCGTATCGCGTATTGTGTATGCCCAAACCAGTTTTCGTTCGCGTTTCCTTCGTCCCTCCGTCTCACTCTTTCACGCGGGGCTTTAATTAAATACGTCAGGCCCCTATGGACCGTAGACGCCGAGAGAGCCAACGAAACGGCAAGAGAGAAATAGAGAGAGAGAGCGAGAGGTGAAGATAGAAATATATACATATGTATAAAATATATTCCGGGTCCGAAGATCCAAGGCCCGGTTTCTGGCGCTTTAACTACGCTCTTACACCGTGGAATATTATAATAAAGCGTGTACCCTCGTGAGACGTTTATTTCAACATTTATTTGATTTTACGTCCTCAAACGTTTTGGCCGATTCGCAATACATTTTCATCGAGGGATCCAGCGGCTCGGAAAATATGAAACAAAAAAAAAAAAACAAAAAAGAATAAAAGGAAAGAGTAGCAAGAGGAGAGTTTGTTGCAAGCCGCGCTGGTGCGCGACAGCTGAGGATCCCGAGGAGGAGAGAGCGAAGTAGAGAGAGAGAGAGAGAGAGAGAGAGAGAGAGGTGGTCAGCATCAGGGAGCAGCAGAAGCGGGCGTGCCGCGTCTTTTCTCTTTCATCTTTGCCGCCCTTCTGATCCACTTCACACGTATTTGCTGGAGCGTACATAGGAGCGCTGTTCTCGTCTCTGGTCGTTGACGGCAACGACCAGAAGACGGTGAGCGCAACGGAAAAAAAAAAGTGCAAGTTATTTGCCGCGCAATCCGAGCACCTTGGAGAGTCGAAAATTGGTCGTTTTTGCGCCAAGACTCGAGCGTTACAATTTTACGAGTATTTCTCTACAATAGCAAGGATCGCGACGATCAAAGACGCACCCCTTACCGGCGATTTTACTTCGTATCATCGACGCTCCCTCCGGAGAACCAAAATCATAGCGACCCACGCGCTCAAACGTTTTTTCATTCGGATACGACGATTTAAAATCTTCCCAATTTACATAAACATTACATTTGGCCCTGCGAAAAAAAAAGGGCGACCAGAGTTTCCAAGCTTCGTCGAGGCAGACCCGATTGTTTGATGGTCCCGAGAGCGCATTGAAACTGCTGCAGCATGCACGTCGGGGGGAAAAACGGCGCGGAGGAAGAACTCGCTTGAGAGAGTTTACTCGCGCGGGGGGTAGTTACGAAGAGGTTTGTGTGCGTGTGCGTGTGTGTTTTGTGTACGCACGTATATAGACCTACTCGAGGTAAATGAGTGCGATCATCGTGGACTAAAAAAGAGAGACAGAGACGGGACGAGTTTGGTGAGACAAGGAAAAGAAAAGCGTAAAGGCAGACGAAGGGAGAGAGAGAGAGAGAGAAAGGCAAAGAGAGAAAGAAGAAAAAAAACGAGAGTCTCGAGAGCGGCACGAGGTGCGCGATCCGGCGGCGCTTTTGACGTTTTGTTCTCTCTTTCTTTTTCATCGTCGCATCTACTCTTTATCCTCTCGTTTCGTCTCTCTCACTCGCTCTGACCCTCTCCGTCTCTCTCCTGCTCACTGTCCCCCAGCTTTTGCTCGTTCTTTCGGCGCTGCATCGCTGTTAAACTCTTCGTCTATATACGCGCCGTGCACGGGACTTTCCAGGCTAAACGGCTCTTAGTCCCGGCTTTACGTCCATCGGGACTCATGGCTTATGATTTTTCAACAAACCAAACCCCTGGAAACTTATCCCTCCAAAGGTCATACCAAAAATCTTATTTCCTCAGGCTCCTCAATTAATTTGCTACTGAACGCACTTTGCACTATGCATTTCCCGAACCACTGTCCACACGCGTTTCCTACTATCGCACTTGCCAAACTCTCGTTGTCAGCGACTCGAAAACCTCGCATCGCATCCACGTGTTATTAAAATACTCGATTCCATCGACAAATACGTCGACGAAACTTGCACTTGCAAACCTCGATCATGGCTCTTGGGTACGTGGTTGGAAATCGCATCGTTGGAATGCACCGAAATTTTTTTTTTCTCACAAATCTCATGATTCGAATTCAGAATCCAATCAC
Organism: Campopleginae sp. 14b; assembly: GCA_030522525.1. Taxonomy (NCBI): domain Eukaryota; kingdom Metazoa; phylum Arthropoda; class Insecta; order Hymenoptera; family Ichneumonidae; species Campopleginae sp. 14b. Next base: position 70,511 of record JAPYYS010000821.1, on the reverse strand, counting down.
GATGACCAAACGATCGATTTATGAGAAGGAAAAAGTAAATGGGCTCGAAATATTTGAATAATTTTGAAAATTAAACAAATTATCAATAAAAATAAATATTTTTCGTTTAATTCCAACGATGCGAAGTTTGCCGTCTCTCTTGGCTTTCGGTCGCTCACTGGACAACGTTCGAAAATTGGAAAAAAAAACTCATCTCCCTTCTCCGCGGGCTCCTGACCGAATGATAAAAAAAAATAGTCTAGATAAGAAGACATTTTTCGGAATAATAATTCCACGCAAAAATCGTACGCACGCCTGGCGTTGCTCACCAAATTTTTGACGATAAACGACCCGACGTCGTCGTTCTAGGATTAAAAATGAAGTCATGGTGAAGTATTTTTCTTGGGACGTCATCGACGATGTGGAAACTGCGGTATGACTTTGAAGTCTGCGTCGTTGGAATGCGAGAAAATTTCTTCATTCCCTTCAGCAGAGCCCAACGCACGTTCGCGTGTGTGTATACTCTTGCTACATATGAAAATCGGAGGATTGATTATTTCGAGCTAAAGAATGCAATCCGCCAATCCTTTGGATTAAGAATTTCGAAAATTTGAAAAATCTATAAAAATCGTAAAACTTGGTGGCTTTTCATGGGATCGAAATCCTAATTTCATAACGAGGTTGTTTTCGTTTATTACGAATAGTCTCGTACCCACAGGTCTCCATATATTTTTACGTATATTCTTGTTTATCTGAAATCCCCAAGATTCATCGCGATTGAAGTGTATATCGCGCGGATAAACGGCGAAAGGTGAAACTACGGTACTCGTGAATGTATCTCGAGGGAGATCGGTATACGGGGTCTGAGGGAGTGAGATCAAAGAGTGTAAAGCACGTGAGAGAGGCTGTTTTGCCTGTAATCTTTCTCGTTTTGGTTTTCTCCTCTCCGGCCGCTTGTTCTTTCTCGCGAGCTTCTCTGAGTTCGAGCCCGATTTTTTCGAGCCCGGTGTGCAGGCAGTAGTAAATAAATCCTAGGTTTGGGTCGCGACTGCTCGAGTTAATCATTCAACAGCGATAAGAGCGAAATCTTATTCCTCCGTTGCATAGCTGATACGTCTATGAAACTCTGTAGCTCGACTGTGGATCCCTCGGTATTATTGGGTCTGGGCCATAAATAAGGAAATGAGCTTTCCGCGTCAAAGTATCGAACGAAAAAACCGCGAGCTAAACGGCCTCGTTTCTCCATTAGAATTTCTCAACATTTTTCAACCTTTCACCTTCCCTTCATTCCCGGAGCTTCGATTCCGCGACCTTCCAACCTTTGAGTCGTACATTTTTCCTAAGGTTCCGGCAACGGGGAATTTTTTTACTCGTGGGCTTTCGGGCTTGATGTATGAAAACTCGAATTCGACGAATGAAAATCATTCTCTTCTCGATTTTTTCAAACAAAAACCACCGGATGGAAAAATCTGAAAAAATTCTGTAACATTATTTGAAGTTTATTGAGACTCTGAAAAAATTGGCAATCTGGTGCTCCTAGTAGTTTCGTAAAGAGTAATTCTTTTCGCCAAATAACACTCAAATTCGCCAAATGAAAATTATTCCCTTCTCCATTTTTTTAAACAAAAACTATCGGACGGAAAAATCTGAAAAAATTCTGTAACATTCTCTGAAGTTTATTGAGACTCTGAAAAAATCGACAATCCAGTGTTCTCAGTAGTTTCGTAGAGAAATATTATTTTCGTGAAAAATGACGAAATTGAAATATTAATTCGGCTTTTGTGCTCGATGATCGATTTATTTTAAGCAGAAATATCTAAAGACCGAGAAGCAAGTCGCCCGTGTGCCGTGTAAAATTTATAAAAACTCTGCGGGACGTTTTCAGTCTCGAAAAGGCTGAAAATGCCAAGTGAAGAAATGTGGCTCGTCATTTTTCCTCCGGGAATAAAGGGGAAGTTCCTTTTTTCTGAGAACATCGAACGCGACCGGGAAAATCATGTACATATCTCAGTTTTAGTTATCGGCAGCCTGGCGCTCACTGAACTGATAGAGCGGCTTAGGCCGATGGGACGTAGACGACGAAAATCGTGTTGTTTGTAGTGCCGCAGTTTATCGGCGGTTCCGAACGTGAATTTATCTCCTCGAGGCGACGCGTAAGTTTTCTTTTTCTGAAATGTCGAGCGCGTCTGCGAAAAAATGGGAATTTTTTTTCCAACTGTCTCCCTCATGCCGGGATGCTCGTGATGGCCGAGGGTTAAGGCGATCGATCAGTTGCGATCCGCGAGATTTGACATTCCGAGAAATCGAAATTTACACGTTTGTGCGAGTTTTATTTTCCACGAAATCTCAAGGACGCTTGAGAAAAAGCTCAAGGACACGGGGACTTAAGTGTGCGATGAAATATTTGGACGGGATTCAACGACTTGAACTTCCGATATTGGTAATTCTTCGCACGGGTGAAAAGGGTGAAAAGCCCTAAAGGGCTGACCGTGTATGAACGAAATCCTGGCAAGTGTACTTTGCTGTAGGCGACGGGACAAGGCGTGTGCGATCCTGTGTGCAAGGGGATGAAAATTGCTCCATTGGCTCTTGGCTCCCCCTCGTCCCCGTCGACAGAGAGAAAGAGAGAGAGAGAGAGAGAGAGAGAGAGAGAGAGAGAGAGAGAGAGAGAGAGAAAGCGAGAGAGAGAATGCTTTGTGTATCGTGTACGGGTATGTTGCTCCAAACACCGCCGGGAATCTCCGATACGCAGCGAGAGGACCTCCGAGAGAACCAAAGCGAGAGAGAGAGAGAGGAAAGTTAACACCCTGGGGGATCGTTGTCGTAACGTTTGATGCCACGTGCTCTTCCCATTCGTCAACTTATACACGTGCCTGTCTGCCGCGAGAGATGAAAACAAAAAAGACCGAATTGAATTTGCGATCGAAACACGAAAAACGTCAATTTTGTTGTAAAATTTAAAAAAAAAATCCATCCTGAGTCGTGTCCGTTGAGGGAGAAGCGTTGGATATGAAAGAAAATGTCGTGACCTTGGCAACAGTCGACATTGAGGACGATAAACATATTTTTCAAATTTTTTCAACAGCTTCTCGAGTCACTTTTTTCTCCTCGATCGATGTTTTGGTAGTCAATGTTTTTAGGATTATTCGATTTTTCGTTTAATGTTCCCGAAGACGCCGGGACCGGACATCGAGTCGGAAAAGTGTACGCGGGAGAGCAAAGACGGCGGCGGCAGCGGTTCGCGGACGGTCAAAGGCGACCTCCGCGACCCTGCGAGCCTCGGGCTCCCGCCAACGCGCCAACTTTGCGTTCTTTCTCCATAGCAAAAAACGGCCTCTTGATTCTCTTGGCATCCCAAGCAAAGAGCTTTCGTATCTCGAAAATTTCTTCATCACTGATTAATCATTTCTGTCTGAATAATTACTCAATATCACGCGTCTGTTAGTCAATATTTGGGAAAGCTGATCACCTGAGCATGAACATTCTCGAAATTCGTTATGAAATGTAACAATAGAAAGGAAGAGAAAAAAAAAGAGTCGACTTGTTAGAGCGAACTTCGTATTTTTCGATACGTTACGAAACGACGAGAAAAAAAATGGGAGCTGACGAATTATTTGGGCTTGAAGGGCAAACATTTTTCGAGGAAAAAATTGATCAATCGAAAATAACAAGGCAGGAAGGATTTTTCGAGGCGTCAACGAGACTTGCTGGAAGATTGAAAAGCCTAGTATTTGCGAGGGATTGGGCTCGGCCAGACTTCGGGGTTAAAAGACGGGTGGAAGAGAAAAAAGTAAAAAAAAAAAGACAGTGAGAAAAAGAAGGAAAAGAAAAACACTCACCCGACGATCTGGCAATGCACACTCGAGGCACACGATATTCACTGCGTTGTCGCCGCGGCTAGAGCTCCCGACCGGAGTTGTCAAGCACACGAGAAAACACAGAGCACAGAGTGATGGCTTTCCTTACAGCATGATTTATTATAAACTCGTATATTTATTGTTGTATTTATCGTTATTTCAATTTCGAGTCGTGATTTTGAAGATTGACGACGGTGACGACGATGACCTGCGCGTAGCTCGCTAATCCTTTCTCACTCTGACTCTATCTTACTCTTAAGCTTTTACACACTTTGTTTATGCCGAGGGAGGAAGGAAAAAAGAGAAGAAATAAAAAAAAGCCTTGGCGTAACTCGACGCCACCGTCGTCGTCGTCGTCGTCGTCGTCGTCGCCGACGCCGCTGCGTTCCGTCTCAAACTGAAATATCAAGCTGGTTTATTCCAACGAGACTCGAGAGCCCCATGCTCGATTGTCAACTCTCTTCTCGTTTTATCTTCCCGGCTCTACCACCACTAAAACGTGGAGCAGCAGCAGCAACAGCAGCAGCAGAAGCAGAAGCAGAATCAGCAGCAGCGACTCCACCAACGACCTCACTAGTTACAATACCGATGGATACACTGGTCGTAGCTGTAGCGGTAGTCGTAGACCGCGCGCACATGGCGCGTCGTTAAAACAGTTGAGGAAAGGAGGAAAAAAAACAACGACGTATATTTCGGAGGCGAATAAGTTTGGTAAATAGGTCGAAGACACGAGACATTACAGTTTAGACAGTTTTTTCTTTAGACCACTCGATTTTTCCATGAAATACAAAACACTGACGATTCTTTTGCTCGTGAAGCATTATCGTAACGCGGTATTGCAACGGTATGTACGTGTGGATGTGAGCGTGCGGATAACCGAGCCAATCACACAATCAACTTTCCCTCGCCTAGGATTATTTGGCTGCTTCTGCCATTTCTTACTCTCTGTACTTTGTTTTATCTTTTTTTTTCTCGTGTCGCACTACGGAGACGCCAAAGACGCTCGTTTTTTTCTTCCTCTTTCGAAGCGCACAGCGCCCGCGCGCTCCCGCACATTCACGATTTTCCGTCTCTCCCGCTCGCTCTCGTGTATTATTAACCGACGTACACGCACACTGTACTCTCCATCTCTCTTACGCTTTCCAGGAGTACCTTATTCTCGGTTTTTTTTATTTACTCCCGTGTCAATCTCGTTCCTTTCTATTTTTTTTTCTTTACCTCGATCCGCGCGTCGTACATGTGACAAATAACGCGGTCAGACCGAGACGAACTAACAACATCCGAAATATACAATGAATCAACAGAGGCAACTCCTCGGAGGAGTACCAACAGCGGAACGGCACTCTCTACAGCCACGGTCGCCATCAACCGTCGGATCCTTCCATCTCACTCTTTCTCCCTCTCGCTCTGCCGCTCTATCTTTTTTTTTACACCTCTCTTGCTCACTCTCTCCCTCTCCCTCCACCGTCCTTAACCTCCGCTCTTATATGCTCGTGTTCCTCCACCTTACGCGTTCCCGGCGCACCAAGAGCGAGAGAGAAGACGCTCAGTTCGTTGATTAAGCCTGCCCTCTGTCGGACCGCGAGCATAACCCCTAGTGTTTTCAAAGTACGTGCTAGCCAATCAACGGCCTTCCGTGCTCCGAGCTCAACGACGTAACTAGCCATTCCAAGTTCCCCATCCTTGATTCTTCGCACCGTTTTCCCTTCATTCCCTTCTTGTTGACGTCAAATATTATATCCAGTAAACAATAACCCATCGGTGTCTAGATTCATTAAGTTTTTCGTTTCTCATCATTTTGACGAATAATCGTGAGCAGGTAAGCTTGCTCCACCTGTTGAACGATTTTTGCAATCAATTCGTCGAACGTTCCTTTGCATTCGTGACCTCGCTCGATCCTCCGCTTTGCTACGAACAGAACAATCGAATTTTCAAAATCTTTCTCCTCGCAGCAGCTCTCGACCTCCATTCATTTCTACATCGAACATTTAACTCATTCAACTTAGTTCCAAGTCCGTGGAACGAGAGTGTCGTTCCAAAGACGACAGTCAAGGGCGACGGACACGCGTTGCCCCAAAGTTGTCAAGTGTGTCCACAATATATCGAGATTCCTGTTTCTCAAAATTTCTAAAAATGAATGCGTCTTTATATTTTTCCGAAACGAATTTTCAAAACTTTTAAGTGAAGGACATCTTCCAAAGAAGTTTGAAATTTCCGAATCGCTTGTCAAAAAACGTCATTAAAAGATTTCAGCTGATTCGCACACTTCTCGACATTCGCTAAGCTTTAGATAACCAAACAATAGCAACGAAATTATTGGTTTTTTAACGGTAAGTGCCTCGAGTGTCGGAATCGTTCTGGTGTATTTCCTCCAATTCCAATTATTGAATATTCGTTCCGAGACTGTTTAACCAATTATGAAAATGGCGTGTTGACCTGAGGGCATTCCGAAAGTGTCGTATACGAGGGGCAAACGATTTCATGATTTGTTGGATAATAGACGAGGGTCGTAAGTACCCGTAAATCGACGATGTTCGTTGGAAAAGAGATGCGAGTTGAAGGAGAGAAAAAGAGCCGGAGTGACAAAGTAGTAGGCGGGGAAAGAGAGGAAGGGAAGGGGGTTGCAAGGGGATGGGCAACTTTACTCGTACTTGTAGCAAATACCCGTTTCTTTGATCTTCCGTGACCCTTTGATCTCGCGACACTAGTATCCCTCGCGCGTTCTTCTTCTTCTTCTTTCCCCGTGAGCCGGGGATCCCTCCTCGCAAGCCTCGACGCGAGTCCTCTCTTTACTTCCTATTTTTCTCTTCCTCGTTTTCGCCACCCGCCCCCTTTCCCTCCCTGCCGCCCCTCCCTAGGCCAAGTGGTACCGACTACCGCGTACCTCTTTCTAACAAAACAATATCAAAGACTCCCCTCAGCAACTCCGCGTCATAGGCACTGGCGCAAGAGCCATTGTGTGTATTTGCCACAAATAAAAACGCTATCTCTTCCATGTATATGCCCCGGCGCTCTCTCTTTCCACCTTCTTCGCTTTGTACACTCGTCGTACACTTTTGTGTACGATATTCTTTCGACCGAGTCGCTTTCGTGCCCGCGCGTCGACTGTTTCTCAAACAATCTCACTCTCGCCCCTTTTTTTCTTCTCTTTATTATTCTGGGTAGACGTTCGACCCGTGTACCCGCAAAGCACACATTTTTTATTGAATCATTCGTCCAGCTTGTAAACTTTTTTACAATCTCGACACCCCCCCCCCCCCATTCCCTTTCGTGCATTTCCTTTTGCCCCCAGACACCGTTTTACGTTGGACTCTTCATCTAGTACCACTTTTTTCCATTCTACTTTAAATTCTTCTTACATTCAAATTAACCACTTTCCTGACGACTGTCTTTACCTGCTGTGCCTCGATCCGCGACTCGAAGTACCGATGGAATATCGAAGACTTTTATCCCTGAAAAGTCACAAAATAGAGGAAAAAAAATCAAACGCTGCATGCTCATTTTCCACCGTTGGTTTTCTTTATTTCAACTCCCAGACTGGCCACTTGAGGTCTCGTATATCCAAGCGGAGTTCGTGGTCAAACATAAACCAATGAATTTTCGGAAATAGATCGAACTTTACAATCTTCGTCACCTTGGGAGGAGGATTTTGTACACACAATTTTTTTGCCTCGATTTTGCCGCATGGCAACACTACAATGGGGTCCAAGGTGACCCCACCATCTTAATGCGACATGAAAAATGTCGATCGCGGCGCCAATGGCGATAAAAAAACGTACTAAACAAATGGCGCCTTAGGTGCCAGGTGGACGTCGTTGACGTAACGATCACTTTTCGTTGATACATTTTTTTGGAAAAGTCTCCGATACATCGCCGTGTCTGAGGGAAAGGGAAGGAACGATCTTTTTCATAAACAAAGTTTCGATATTTGTGAAATTCTCCTGGTAAACGGTTAGGATCGCGGCAGCGGTTTTTGAACATTACGAGACGATATGGATGGCTGTTGCGGATGCCAGAAGAAAACAGGCAACCGAACGATATCATTTTGAAAAATCAACCAGAGAATATGTAGCCAGAAAAATACTAACATTTTGCTGACAATTCTTATAATAAAAAATCTCGACGAAATCATTATTTTAGCTTCGAAAGAAATTCATGTCCTGTCAAAAAGGGTTTTAGCCGGGTCAAAGAGACCCAATAGGTGTGGGACCCAATTAAAAGTGAATCGAATCGCGTGGGCTAACATATACGTGAAAATTTAGGAAAACCGTGCAAGAAAAACAAACACAACACAAAATGTCCTGCGAGCTTGGGCCCGATGTGTCCGAAAGACGCGAACGAAAATCGTGACAGTATGAGGGAGAATCGCTGTCCTGGAACAATCGATTTACTGACTGGAAAAATGGTAGATTGTAGCAAAGCCCCAACACTTAGAGAAATAGCTCTTGGAAGACGAAGTCGAAAAAGAGGGTCCGCAAAAATTGACGAATGTTCAGATAACGTCGATGAAAGAATGTGCGCACATCGCGCAGCTCGTGATGTTTCGCCCTTCGAGAATTATCGCGTAAGTTTGCGACTAAAACTAGAGTTAATGAAGGACAAACCGTTTGTTTTGATCGGAAACTCGACCCCACAGAATTTGTCACAGCGAGAAAACTTCCGGACTGACTGGCGAAATTGGGGAATAGTTCGAGGAGATCGCCCGATCAGCTCGACGGAAAAAAACACTGAATATTACGATCAGCAATCAGGTTCTTGTTGCCAAAGAAAAAAACGGAGCACAGCTTCCAACCGAAACAACAAATGCGTTACTTTTGACGAATAAACGAAAATTTGAGACCAGAATCCGATTCATTGCATTTTTCTATTGTTCAATATTTTTATTATATGGTGACGAAAATCGTTGGGAGAGAAAAACACAACCAATATAGGAAATTGCCGAGTCTCGAATTAAAATATTATTAAGATCAAAAAGGAACTCTGGTTTTCGCTCACAATTGAATTTGCAAATACGACGAAAAAAGTGATTTTTCACGTAATTCTCTCTCGAGGACTAGAATCCCGCGTCGATAACATCGTCGCGTAAACGGGCCGCGTTCCTTCGACGAATAAAGAAGAGACCAAAGATGGGTTTTCCATTGTGATATTCGCGAAGTTGGTTGGCGCTGCTCCGAAAATTGAGATTCGAAAAGTTTAACTGCGGTGTCGCGCACCCTCGCGTGCTGTCCGAGAACCAACTCGAGAGAGTAATCTGAGCAAACTCTCGAAGCGGCCGCATCAGGATCTTCAAAATCGTTCGCCCCGTTCCCTCCCCCCTTTAGGGCAAACGCGGCGGCTCTTTGTCTCTGTTGTTTGTCCTCCGACTTGCCGGCGTTCCAGTACCTTATGCTACCTCAGTCCGGAAGAAAATGTTCGACGCTACCGGCGTTCAGAACGAATTTCGTTATTAAAATCTGCCTCAAAATCTCATCGTGAAATATTTTCAAAAAAAATTAAGAAACAAGAAAAATCAACAATCGTGCACCTTTATTGACAATCCCAACGGTTATTTGTTCCTGTCTCTCCTCTCTCGCGACTCGTCACTTTTTTTTTGTTCTTTCTTTATCTCCCTTACCGTTGCGTCAAGATGCAGGGTACAATAATCGAAAATTTGAGTGGGAAGAAGCTCTCGGTGCTCGTTCTATTGCTTATTATCGCACAAATAATTTGTTTCCTCATTGGCGGACTTATGGGTAAGTTTTTTTCTCATTTTCTCGTATAAAATTCTTTCTCTTTTCTCTCTGATATAAATAAGAAAATTTACTCATTTCAAATATTTTCATACCGTGATAAATCATCAAATATTTTTATTATTTTTACATTCTGAACAATTCATCAGGATTTTCAAATTCCTCATGTTATTTTATTCGTTTCTTTGTTAAATTTTTATACACGGCGTTTTTTCGACAATCACTCGCGTTATTCACCGGAAAAATTGTGACTCCAACGATTTTTATGTTAAAAATTCCCGAATTTCATTTGCACCATCCATGAAAATGTGTGTTGACAATGTAGCACCGACCCCAGCCGGTAGTCAAAATATATTGGGCTCACCGTGCCAGGACATCAGGAAAAATGGGAGCGAGCCTGGAGATGGAAAATGGTTTTACTCTCGTGGCAAAGGTTCTTGCGAACTGGTCGACATGCATCCCTTTGCCTCTGACAATCACTACCAGGCTTATCAACTGGTTTATACTTTTCAGGTACTTGGTAGAATATAAAATTTTCTACTTCTTCAATGTTAGGTCCGAAAATAACGCCAAAATTCGTTCATATATTTACAACTTTGTAAAGAACTGAGGCAAAAAAATGCTAAAGAGACTTAAACAATCCTATCGTCAAAATTGTTAGTGTCCCATTCGTTATAGTCGAATAATTATAATTTTTATTTCACGATCCCCAATGCCGAGTTTCTCTTCCATGAAAAATGACTGAACGAAAAAATTTGATACTCGATACAGATGCCTGGTCCTCGAAACAGCAGAGATTTGGATTTTTCCAGATGGCAGCAAAATCTCATTGGCGTACTGCAAATAGACATCGTCTATCACAGCCAATTTGAAATTGGTAAGCCCACACACATGGAGAAACTATGGGACTAAAATCAAACAAATTAATCACACATTTTTTCCATCCAGCTCCAAGGACGAAGATAACTTTAGATGCGAGGCTGGCGTACAGGAATGCAGGAGACGCGGACAACGACTGGAAGCCTTATGCAGCGTCGCTGGTCGAAAGAAATCTTGAGTGCAGCATAGACGACGTACGAAATTCTTGAATTAGAATGAGAGAAAATAAGATGGAAAATTAACCACGAAACTTGGTTATCCCGACCATATTTTTCATGGATTCGTTATTTATTCTTGCAGAAAAAAGAACACTACAATTACAATTGCAGCATGGTGCCACTTTTCGAACTGGGATCCCTTTTTCACGATTATTATCTTTTGAATCTTCGTTTACCAGCGGACACGGACAAGAATATAAATCAGGGATTGGGTCACATTACCGACTTGTGGTTAACGGTAAGAAAAAAGTCCGAAATCCTCAGGGTTTTTAAAACTCGTTATTGGCCTCGAATTTCGATCGAGTTTCATCTTTTTTTTTGTATCACAGGCGATCAATCAGAACGGAGGATTCACCAAAGTTTGGGTCAGCTTGAAAAGCGTATTTTTCCCCATTGTCATATGCGTCCTTGCCTGGTACTGGAGACGCGTGAGAATGTTGTCGAGAGAACCAGCTCTTTTGGAATACATGCTACTGGCTCTTGGCTCAGCTTTAACTTTCCTAAACAGTGAGAGAAACTTACGATGCAATAGTTGCTGCAACATTTTAAAAAAAATATATAAATCCTGAAAAATCAGGAAAACTGTCAGTCCAAAATTTTGAATGCAATTTGAAAAATTCGTCATAGAAATCATTTTTATGAGAATTCAAAAAATCAAAACTAAAAAAATGCTTTTAGGAACTTGGATTTCTATGATTTTTTTTTTCATTTTTTTATCGCCACGATTAGGTGTGAGCAAATTTTTTACCGAAACGCATTTTATTTTTGAAACCAGACCAATTTTTTGACGCCGAGGCTTTTAGAAAGGAAAAGTACAATAGAATATTCTTTTTTTAGTGCCCCTGGAATATCTGACGCTCGCATACGATATGCCCTTCATGCTTCTCCTCGGTGACATAAGACAAGGTGTTTTTTATGCAACGCTACTCTCTTTTTGGCTGGTCTTTGCCGGTGAACATCTCATGGTAGGTAAAAGCACGATAAGCCTCATTTCTGATGGTTTTTATTCTGCATTCTAATTTTATTCGACGTACAGATTCAAGAGGGTGAGCAGAGAAACAGCCTCAAGTGTTATTGGCGCCATTTGTCTGCGGTGGGAGTCGGTTGTCTCTCGCTTTTCATATTCGACATGTGCGAGAGAGGCGCTCAACTTCGAAATCCATTTTATTCCATCTGGGTCACCGATATCGGCACGCAATTGGCTGTATCCTTTCACCATGCGTTTTTGTCTGAAGAGAGAAAATTTAAGTGACGAAAACATGCTCAGGAATCGCTTCGAAAATAATAAATTTTCTGTGGGCTTTATAAGCCTAAAAAAAACGAGCGTTCCGCACGATTTTCGGCCGAGGATCCATTCAAAGAATTGAAAAAAAACAACGTGACTTGAAATCTTCGAAAAAATCGTTTAGTCGTTTTCACTTTATGTGAGAATGTCGAAAGATTTTTTCCTTAACTATCCACGATGCAGTTGTCATTCATTATCTTAGCAGGAATCTCCGCCGGATTGTATTTGCTGTTCCTGACGTACATGATTTGGAAAGTTTTCATCAACATTGGAATAAAACGAGCGGCACTCCCAAGCATGAGTTCAGCTCGGCGTTTGCACTACGAAGGAATTATTTATCGTTTCAAATTTCTCATGATAACGACTTTGTTGTGCGCCTCGTTAACCATCGTTGGATTTATTCTTGGACAGGTGCGTCAATACTAAAGAAGTTATTCATCAATAATGCGTCCTAACCTTTCATTATTTTGCTCTAAGTCGCAAATTTTATTCCCAAGAACAAAAAATCAAGGTCAGGAAGAAAATATTGATGAAGGTCATCGACAGATTTTGAGGGTTTTGTTTTTGCCATAAAAGTGAAATCGGGTTCTTGCAACTTTGCTCGAATTTTAAATTGCAGCTAAACTCGAAAAAAAAGTAAATCGTCGGGAATCGATGTACGATCTCTGTTTGGGTCAAAATGACTCAATGGTAGTGACGCAGATTGGATATGATCATTTATATTGAATGAACGAATATTTTGACAGGTCGCTGAGGGTCAGTGGAAATGGGACGAAGATATGCAGCTGGAAATAACTTCGGCGTTCTTTACTGGTGTATACGGGATGTGGAACATTTACATACTGGCTCTGTTGTGTCTTTATGCGCCTTCTCACAAACAGTGGCCTATCGAGCCTTCCGGTAATAAAACTACATCTTCACCATCGTAACTTGATCTTAGATCCTTTGAAGCGTGGTGGGAAAATTCTTGTCCTCGATTTCCTTCTCTTGTAACCTCCTGGTCATCAAACTGATTTTTCCGTAACAAATACCACATTTTCGGTTTGCTCGAGATCTCTAAGGGGAAAGCACGAATTAGCAATATTTTCGGCATCTCATAAAATTCTGAAGTATTCAAAAATGTCGTTTCAAAATCTTTCGACCCATGGTCTTCGTTATGAAAATGGAGAAACAATTTTTTTCGACCCACATCCAAATGAATCCTGGCCAAAATGTTTATGATATTTAAATCCATTATAGATCACAGTATCAGCGAAGAAATTGAATTTTCGAGACTTCCAACGGAGCCAAATGAGATGTTATCGTTGACCGGACTGGCACGAAAAGCAGCGCTGGATTAAGCGACTCGGGTCGAGGATTCCACCAGTACTTCAAACCGATCGACTGTTTTTTATCCGTTTTTGTTTAATTAACTCGATTAAATATATGGTTACTCGTGATATTACTTTAGATTTTTTATATTTATTTGAGGTAGATCGTAGCAACGGGCCACGATAGAATCGCAACGATGAAAAACGCCCTAGAATCATGGCACAACGATAAAAAGCAAAAAAAAGATAAAAGTGAATTAAAAAGCGCCAAAATTCAAGCCGCTTATTCTATCACATATCAATATTGGGCATTTATTAATAAGCTAGATTCGCCAGGAACTGCGCGCATTATAATCGCACATGTATTAGTCTTAGTACTTAATTAATCGATTGAGAGAAAGACAAAACAGTATTCTTCGCGTAATATACATACGAAATAAATATATGAGATATGTGCGGCTATTTGAATGAGCAAAAGTCATTTACGCAGCAGTTTCCATTCGTACCAGGAACTGTTCAAGCCAGTGTGGATCTCACCGAGACCAAATACTCGAATCGATCAAGTATTTTGTATTCAAATGATGAACGAATATTTCGAATCTCCCAGCCATTTGTACTTCCAATAGTCGTTTCGAACGTAGTCATAATTCCGCTAATCGTCATTTTTACTGAAACTGTGTAATCAATGTCAATTTTGTACCAATGAATTTTTCTATAACTTTTCCAACCTTTCGTCCGATACAATAAATCGTTTCGCTATTACATCCATCTCTATTTTTTGTTCTCCTTTCGCAATGTTCACACAAAGCACGTTTTCTGTAATAGAAAAAAATGGGCGTCTTTGCAGCAGGAACGAAACTGGACCAAGAGCAGACAATTAAGGGACCGAAAGATTTTTGAAGTTCTTCAAAAAATAGAGTTTCCTTGTATTATGGGATTTTTTTCTTAACGATTGAGCCACAGCCATGAAAATCAGACTGCGCAATTGTGGAACGTTAAATTCGAAGTCCGGCGCGGCCGTTTGTCAGCGCCGAACGTATGTCTCGGGATTGCGGCGGATTTAAAAACTTTTTACTACTGTAGTGAACGCGGTCGGTTAGACACAGAGCTGGATAGAACACCTATATATACTGTAATTACTGATTTCTGTTCAATGCCCAAAACTTTTCACCTGCTCAGAAGTGCACACCAGTTTTCACTATCCCCTCCCCCCTCTACAGAGCTACGTACGCGACTGCTAGTCTAGACAGACGGACGATTTCAGCAGCAGTCGAATGTCGAACTCGAACCCCTGCACTCTGCAGTCTGCAGTCGAAGCTCGAGTCTCAAGCGTCCCCCTGACTTAACCTAATTCGACAACACTGTGGCTTTGCTTGTGGCGTTCGTGTTCACCGAATAATTGAAACCGATTTCGTCAATTCGTCAACATGGATTACTTCGTTACGAACAACTCGTTAGCACCAGCACCTATGGGTATACAAAGTACGGCTGGAGCCGTTCCGGTAAAAAATGACAAAGGTATGTTTATCCCAACAAACAAATGACACTGAAGTTCGCAACGTTCGAGTCATACGACAAAATACTTTTTCTATTTATGATTCGTTCACTTGAAAAAACCATAACAATTTTTGTGCCGATTTTTGGGTAGGATCCTAAAAAACAATCGTTTTATTGTCCTGATCAAGTATCGACCAAGAATCTTGAAATCTGCTCAAGAAAATACGGAATTTCGTTGCATTCCAACGTTGCAACATCGGAAACGAGTTTTTCATCCCATGGTTTACCTTCCCTTTTATTTTTCGATGGCAATGATCGTATTTACGTTTTAATTTTCTCGACAGGTGAACTTTCAATGAAAAAGGTCAAGGTCCATCGATACGTGTCCGGAAAGCGTCCAGATTATGCTCCTGCTGCGAGTTCCGAAGAAGAATCAGAAGAAGATGATTTCATAGACAAATATGCTCATCACAAATCCTACGAAGAGGGCGAAAGTGGTTCGGCTCAAGCAGCGCTATCGCACGTGACGCCGAAAGAGCGTGACGAGGATGATCCTCGCCTGAGAAGATTAACGAGGCTGGAAAGACAGCGAGAGGCTGAATCTGAGGCTTCGCCGGAGCGTCATCGGCAGATACACGAGCCAGAAATCTTGGAAACCGAGCCAGAGAGGGCGAGAGAGAGGATTAAGCTCGATAGCTCCGATTCATCGGAGGACGAAGAACTATCGGACACGGAAATCGAGAGACGGCGTGTTGCCTTGAAGCAGCGCGTTCTTTCCAATAAGGAAATTGACGAAGAACTCGCTCAGGGTATTGACGAGGACAAATCCGGAGAAAGCTCTGACGAGAGCTCAGAGTACGAGGAATACACAGATTCCGAGGAGGAAACTGGCCCACGTCTGAAACCTGTTTTCGTCAGGAAGAAGGATCGAATAACAGTGATGGAAAAAGAGAAAGAAGCTGTCAAGCAAAAACAGGCTGAGATCGAAGCGAAAAAATTGTCGGACGATAGGAAGCGGCAAACGTTGAGAGTAAGTTTAATCAAAAACTTACCATCAGATTTATTTTGCAATATATTTTTCTAAATAATTCCACGACTGTCTCAATATAAAATGGCTTTTCATTCTGAATTATTTTTTAGATGGTGGAAGAAGTGATTCGTAAAGAGACTCAAGTGCCGAAGAGTACGGATCAGGAGTGTAAACTGGACGACGTCTGCACCGACGACGAGAACGACGAAGTGGAATACGAGGCTTGGAAACTGAGGGAACTCAAGCGGATCAAGCGGGACAGAGAAGAGAGAGAAACGTTGGTTTTCAATTTATTCCACAACTTAATCATCAATTTTTACATCTCCATAGAATATCCAGCAATAATTGACTCGTTTCAGGATCGAGAAAGAACGACTGGAGATCGAAAGAATAAGGAACATGACGGAGGAGGAGCGACGACAAGAGGCGCGTCTCAATCCAAAGACCATCACGAACAAAGCTGCTAAAGGAAAATACAAGTTCTTGCAGAAATATTATCATCGTGGTGCGTTCTACCTGGATCGTGACGATACCATCTTCAAACGCGACTTCTCAGGCGCTACACTCGAAGATCACTTCGACAAGACTGTACTACCGAAGGTAATGCAAGTGAAGAACTTCGGACGAAGTGGTCGAACAAAGTACACTCATCTCGTCGATCAAGACACGACGCAATTCGATTCTCCCTGGATTTCTGAGACCGCCCAAAATCTCAAGTTTCATAACAATCAAGCTGCAGGCATGAAGCAATATTTTGACCGACCATCCCTCAAGAAACTCAAAACCACCAATTGAAACTAATACATTTACAACTTCCTCCGCACTTTTTTCAATTCTTTGTAAATAATGATTACTTTTATTTATAAAATATATACTTTTGAAAACAATTTCATGCCGCAAATCTTTCAAATTTAAATCACATTTCACATTGTTAACATACGTTGTAATCCGGACAACTCATTACATTTATTCCCATTTTTGGGAACAGGAATGGGCGGGGATACGAGAGATGCATTCCCTCGCGCCAAAATACATAAAAGTGGAAGATTTCTCAAATCAAACGAAAGACTTGTACAAATGCAAAAATAAAAAATCAAAGGCAATGGATTTCATGCCTTGCCTCTGATGCACTTTAGGGCTTGCTTAGCTGCAGCACATTTGGCTTGTTTCTTGTTCGCTCCAAAGCCGTGGAAAGTTTTTATCTTCCCAGCGAATTTAACTTCGAGTGATATCATCACAGTTTGCGTTCCTTCGACGTTCGATGACGTTCTGAAATATTGTGACGAAAAAACCGAACTATAGAGGAAGCAGGATGAAAGTTCTTCCCAGGTAATAATTTGTACTCACGAGAATCTGGGATTTGCTCCTGGGGTTTCGTATATCACTCGTATCGGCTGTTTCGGTACTTGTTTGCTGAAAGTAGCTGAAGAGAGAAGAACGCGGAATCTCGTTACAAGAGAATTAGAATTTTTTAGTAGCAATCTTGGGATTTTACTCACTTATTTCTCTTTGCATCATGCTGTACACTATTTCCCACACTTTTGATAGATTTTTTCCCGTATCGAGGTAAATAGCTCCGATTACAGATTCGAATAAGTCGCCCAATATCTTTGGCACGTCCACGGATTCCGCCATTTTACAATCATCTTCTTCAAGCAGAATCCACAATAGCTGGACAAAAAAAAGGGCGATTTATTTCCGCATGTAAAACCGCCTGTGGGTCGATTTTCCCTTTTTTAAGGTCGACACCAGGAAGTTTCGAGAGGAAGAAGAACGAGATGTGGCTGTAAGATTTTTAATTTGAAGTAAAACACGTGTTTACCTCGTCGTCGACAACGAAATCGCGGTCTGCTTGGAATTTGACGAAACGCTCTATTATTTCTTGGAGCTTAGGTGCGTAGGCCATAAACGCAGTGTGAAAACCATATTTCACGGCCAAACAAGCGAAGGTGATGTTGTTCACGAGGGCTGACCTTAAATCCGTCAGAGCACCGGGACTCAAGTAATCGCAAGACTCATAGATATAAACTGTTATGAGGAAATCTGTGGGAAGAACAAACAATCATTAGGCAAAAATCTTTTTTTATGAGAAAAAAATCAATTTCAAAATGGATATCGATCTCTATGGGGCATGGCTGTCGTAGGAATGTATTTTGACCCCATGAAAACTGAAATCGCGTCAAGAAAATTAAGTTTTTTGAAATCCTCACCGAGTACGGCGTCCCCGAGAAATTCCAGTCTCTCGTACGCAGGTGTAATATTGTTGGGGGTATAAGATGGATGCGTGAATGCCTAAAACCGAAATCATTGTCGATCGAGGACCGAGATTTATCGTAGAAATTTGACAGGCCCAAAAATTCAAAATTCACCTGCAAAAGGTACGCTCGATCTCTGAATTCATAGCCAATCTGCGTCTCGATATAATTGGCTTGTGGCATGTGATCGTCTGGATTTCCAGTACCAAGTCTCGGACTCCTGGGCACTCCTTCGAGGAGTTCGACGACTTGCAGTTGGCGTGGAAGGATTTCGAACCACGTGAGAATTTTAAAAGCTCCGACAAGGCCCATAGTCTGTAAAAGCAAGGATGCAAAATTGAAGAACAACCTTCGTAACTAATTTTGATTTCGAGGGAGAAAAAAAACTCACGTTGAGATAAACACCGATGAGAGCCTCGACGCTGTCCGAGACCGATTTGTCCGGCACGCTTTGTACATCCAAAAATGGTTCCATTCCAGTGTGAGCATTTTCCTGGTTCCAGGACGTCACAATTTCTTCCATGCTAACGAAAGTCGCGTGCGTAGGAGCTCCGGTAAATTGTTCAGCCAGTGGGATATTCAATTCAAACAATACATTGGGTGAAGTCTGTCGAAAATTGATTAAACATAACATAAGAAAAGTGAAAACGTTTGCAATTATTTTTCAACTTTCATTTGAAGATGAAAAACAAGGCGTACCTCGGTGTTCAGCAATATCTGTTGGAGTGGACGCATAACAGTGAAAGCGGGTGAAATGAAATTGCTCGTTGGTTCGAACCTCTCGACTTTCATGCGTCCCGGTATTCCTTTATTTTGACCACAATAAAATAAATTGCGATTTCCGACCATTTTTCCCTTTAACACAGTCAACTGGCCTTCGTTGTATTTCGGATAAGTCTCGTACAAAAAGAGAGTCACGCCGAACTTCAGGAAAGAGTCACCGAGTGTTTCGAGCCTCTCGAGATCGAAAATGTCATTAGAGAACTTCGATGTAAGAGCCTGCATGATAATTGCGGGACTTGGACCAGCGTGGGCTTTCTTGTCGAGGATTTTTAACTGCGGAGCTTCTATGGGTGGCCTTATCGAGAACGGACGAGATTGATTCTGTTTTTTCTAAAAACAGACAACCGCAAAATTGCTTTAATAGTAAAAATCGAATAAAAAATTCTTTTCTTTTTAATTTTTGGGATAAACGTGCTCGCAATTTACCATCATATCGTTTTCGTCGCTACTCAATGGCATTGTCATAAACTGGTGGTAATATTCAACGTCGATAAGTTGAATTTTTTCAATGTCTCCATACAGGTTCGTCGGTTCTGCTTCTCTCTTCCATGGATACAGGTTCGATTCCAAAGCTACAAATCGTCCAGAACGTTACTTTTAGTATTTGTACTCGAAATTAACGATTTTTCTGTTTAACCCCAGAACCACAAACCCATTATTTTTAATTTATAAACTACAAGCATACGACGTAAATATTCACTCTGTGGGTTTCTTGTTCGTAAAATCGTCCCGAAAGCGGTAATCTGACTTATAAGTAAATCTATTTATTTTTTCAAGCCAAAAATAATAGCGAAAAGCAAGTTCAATTTTATCAAACTTCAAAGCGTGAAAAATCGATTTCAATACCTAAAAGTGCTCAAAATTAACTCGGGACGTAATTCGAAGCTCGCCAGTAGTGAATATCTACTCCAATTTGTAGTTCTCGGGTTAAAAAGCTTGAGAAAGAAAAAATCTGAAAACGTAGTGATTTTTCTACTCTGCAATGTCAGGAGGTTTTCTCTCAGTCTCTTCCCGAGTAATGTTTAGAATGACAATGAACTTACTATCGATTTCCGGTCCGGGAATATCGATCGGTGGTGCAGAAGGTTCAACGAATGATTCGTCGGCAACGGAGACTTCGAGTAAATTTTCCGGGTGGTCTTCGATATCGGTGGATTCGATTACAACCGGCGGCCACACGGAGCCTGCTTCGAGTTTCAACACTCCGAGACGGGCTTCCCACGCGATTTGTACACGGAGATCCTCGGCTACGAGCAATTGAGAAACTCTGTGCAATACGGACGGTAAATAACTCGCTTTCAGCCAGTAAAGTGCGGAAAAAATCGTCCTGTTGCACAATTCACCGACAAAATGTTCCTCGAAGTCTTCGAGCATGTCCGCACATTTTCTCTTGCTCAGACCAGCTTTGATTCCCCTGGAAAAAGAGGAATAAGGAAATACCATTGAGTTCTCCTACCCATCGAAGTTTCAACAATTCGTTGGTCCATTTTTTTGAATAATTCCAACGCAAAAGATTTCTTTACCTGGGTCTTATGCAATTGATTTTTTTCGAGATTACTTTGACCTCTAGCATCGGCTGTTTAGGCACGCGAATAATGAGACCATGTCGGTCTTTGTAATAGTGCATATAGCTGTGATAATCGCCGTTAGGAAAAGGCGATTCTGCCATAAGATCGTCGCAGATTTGCGTGACGACGTAAACACTGGACGACGATCTATAGTTTGGCTTTATCAGAGCTTGATCGTACTCGAAAACGTCCAACGGTTCGGACGGTGGCGTCTCATCAATGACTTTGTACTTTCGAATCGTCGACCAGCACAAATTTCCGTTTTTATCAGCTGTAATTTCGGATCGTTATTTACCACGTTAGGAATTTTAATTGCAACGTAATTTGCGTCGTTGCTCTGCACGTTTTATTTCCATGTCCTGTTCTACAGCTTTTCTCATACTCACTTGGCACGACTAAGAAGCTGTTGCCCAAGTTGTGCGTATCAAAAACCATGAAATTTTTGACAATGTTCAGAACTTGGTGGAATATTAGCCAATGGAAAAGTCGAAGCTCGCCAATTTCGCTCTTTGACAATTTAAATTTGGAGTGATTCATCTTCAGATGTACTTTCAATTCGCCGACGTTCATAAAAATCGGGAAATCTGGAACCTGCAAAGAATTTATAAATAAATAGAAGAAAAATCTTGACAAAGGGAAACAATTTGTTGACTTACCACTGGGATCGGTTTGGTCGTGAGCAACGCAAAGCCAGCATCGTCATTCAACAATTCATAAAACACTAATTGACGATTCTCGTAAGGTTTTGGGTAACTTGGCTTTGCTTGAATCAGGTGAAGATAAAGAGTTTGCTCGGGTACCGGAAATGCTGCGTAGAGGCACTCGGGATGCTACTCGAAAGGATAAAAAAAAATAACAACTTATTTGATGTCCGTCAAAAATTGTAAACGAGAATAATTACGAAAATAAGTTTGATAAATATTAACTTTGATCGGGTGGATGCGTTTTTTGCCTGCAGTTCCGGGTATTCCGGTATCTGCGGTGAATTGCTCGTCGACCCAATGCAAGAACAAATGTCCTGTAGTGGCAAGCACTGCTGTCGGTTCAATGGGCAACAAATTATCTGTGAGTTCGCCGGTTTTGTGGAGCTTCACGCAGGCTTTTAATGCAACTGATTTTTTGGCGTCCTGCATGCTGTCCCTGACGTCACTTTCGATTTTGCCATGGAGTGGCGAGATCATCGGCAAAGTCAGCGTCACCTGTAAATCCCACAAAATGAAAAAAAACCTTCGATTTCGAAAATTATTCGTATTCGGGATATTTTCAAAAAGTCTCAGTGACCTTGTAACGGAACGCCGATGTTTTTTCATTTTGTAATTTATGTAAAATCCAAGTTGGAGTAAGATTGATAAATTTAGATTTTATCAAATTGGCGCAATATCGATTAATCAAACTGATCGACGAATTATCAGTAACGGTTGCCTTATTGCCATCCTTGTCAAAAACAACGTATGGCGGTGTCTCAGTTTTGTACAATCTTGCATCCACTTCCTCGGCGGAGACTTCCTCACGATCGTCGGTATGTCCGATTAATGCCTTCAACGTAACAAAAGCCCATCGTTGTTTTCAAGGGTATCACTTTTATGATTTTATACTTTTTAGAGGTTCAATAACACTTGTGCACAAAATTAAAGGACCATTTAAATTTCCGCAAAATCCTGATCTATGTCAAGTAGCCAGTTGGACAGAAAAGATGTTCAAGAGACTATGATTGTCGATAGTTTCCTTGAATATAATTCAGGGCTTTGTCGCTAAACGAAAAGTACTCGAAATTTTTCGAATTTATTTGTCTGAGCCAATAATTTGCGGTTTTTGAGAGCTGAACAATTTTTTTTCGTTTTTCGTTAAAAAAGATTTGAAGCAGAACTCTTGGGCAAGGTGGACCTAAACAACGCCGTGTTTTTGTTTTCGGAAGTTTGAGTCCTGTTGTAAGTTTGTGCACCAGAGTATTTGGGCTAGCCGTCAAGTCGATGAGAAAATCTGAGCCAACTGTATCCAGGACGACGAAACTGTTATCGTTCTTTTTCGCAACTCACCGCCTTCATGTGGGCTTCAATGTTTTGAAAATTCATGTGTTTCGATAAGAAACTTTTGTCGTCCTTGCACATGAGCATTACGTAATGCCCGTATTTGTGACGGGCTCGTCCTTTGCTCTGGACATAACTTCGGAAATCGTTCGGGAGATCGTAACGGATAATCAGCGTACAACTTGGCACGTCTACTCCTTCGTCGACCACGTCAGTCGCCACGAGACAATTCGTGTGTCCGCTTCGGAATCTTTAAAAAAAATGGCTAGTTTTCAATCCTCACATTTTTGGTTAAAAAATTTCTCATTCATTCCTTCGCGATTCGCTTTAAAAATAAAACGTTCAATTCGTTCGTACCTCAGGAACGCTTCCTTATTCCACTTGGACACGCACAGAGCCTCCCTCGGGTTTTTGGACGGGTTATTCGCAAATCCGAGGATATAGTCCGTACGCAAAAAGCTGTATTGTTCGTCCAGTTGTTGCAGACTCTACGTGCCAAGTAGAAAAACATGGAAAATTGAGACATCTTTTTGAGACATTTGTCATTCGTGATATTCAATTTTTTACAATAGAAACTCCCAGAGTTAACTTTCTAAAACGATTGCGAAGTTCCTGGCCAAAGAATCGTCAAGTTACGACGAAAATAGAAAATTTTCTTTGCAAAAAATGGGACCAACTGATGAAATTTCGCGTGGATTCAAATGTTACCTTCAAAACATTGTACAAAGTATGTGCTGTGGCCCGTTGCTGTACGAAAACGATACAGCAGAATTTCTGCCCAGCCTCTTTCGTGGTTTGAAAGTGTTTCAGAGCTTCGAAAGTTTTCAAAACTTGATCCGAGGAAAATCTGTCCAACAAAGGAAGCGCGCAGGTTGATTAATAATCCGTTCAAAGTGTGAAATAGTGACGGGGTCAGAATTATCGATCCTAAATACATACTTGTGCAATCTTTCGAGCTCCGTACATCCGTTCATCTTGTCGTCGATGATTTTTCTCATTTTAGTTATTTGCGTCACGAGAAATTCAAGTATCGCCATTGTTTGCTGAAAAATAACGGTTTTCCGTTTTCACAAGTTTTTAAATTAACCCTCCGAGTGCACGCTCCTGTAAGTGCGTCTAGGGTCCATCTGAACCAACGCTGTTTTTACATCGCTCCGGTAAATGCATTTTTTGTTTTTTTTTTTTCCGTAGAGACGTTATTTGTGGTCTATAATACATATTTTATGGCCCTAAATTGTTTTTTTGAACGAAAACAACAATCAAATCCCGAAACCCCTTAAAATGCCAAACAATCGGTAAGAGAAAATTGTCGTGGTTAAAATGACCCGGATGCACTCGAAGAGTTAAAAGGAATCGGCGGGAGAAAATATATTTCCGTTTTTCCGGGTACTCACGCGATCATCGGTCGTTTTTTTCATGCTTTCCAGTTTAATTATGTGCAGGAGAAGGCATTTGGTGCCTCCGTACAATCCTGAAAATTCCGTGGTATTGAAAATACGAAAATCGACATTTCTAAAAAAAATCCAATGCATTGGGAAAATTGCATCGTGCGTGATTATTACCCATTGTGTGAATATGCTCGCGTGTGCTTTCGATCATATTTTTGAGCTTGACATTTTTCGGCTTAGGAGCCATTTCCTTGCTGGACATATCGCAGTCGAAACTACCCTTCAAGGTAACCGCGTTCAAAATGACAATCATGTGTTCAATAAGTGCATTGAGTTCAACCTCGACACCGAAAGTCGAGGGAGGATGGTATCGGACGACCTTTTCATCGAGTTTTCCATACGAATTGAACGTGGTATACGAAGGAGTGGTGGCAATGCGGGACTGAAAAGTTATCTCGAGATCCTGGAAAGAAAATGGTGGAATGAAATTTTTCCTCTTTTTCATTTAACTGCAAATTTCCCACTGAGGAATTTGCATATTTCTGCACTTTGACAAGCAGAAACCAACCCGAATCGTTGCAGCCAGTTTTTCCAATTTGACGTTAGAATTGAGAAGCGTCGCGGTCAAGCCTAATATCCGAGGGTGTTCTATGTCGTTGAACCTTTCGAAACATTTCATGATACTCCTCATGGGATGATTTCTAACAGCTTTGTGACACTCGTCAAAAATAATCAAGCAGATCTGCCCTAATCCCATTATTCCGTGATTTATTATGGACAAAAATATATCTGCCACCATTACAAGAACCTTGGAAATGAAAAAAACATTAACAATTGTTGAAAGTCAAGACAAATTAAAAAAAAAACAGAAACCAGAAAAAACTGGTCGAAAGTTTTTCATTTTTGCTGTTCTTGAGTAAATATGTACATGTGTCTCGAAGGATCGACAGAAAAAAAGCCAATCTTTAGTATAAAAAGTCTGACAGATTTCCATCCATTGTTATTCCGGTAAATCCCGGAAATACTTGGGGGACTTGCCACAACTTGAGCATAGGTATCCTCATACCTGATTCTCTTCAACCTCCTTCATCCATTCCGCTTTGGACCAATAATCAACACTCATATCGCCCGAGAATCCCTTACATTTCAGGCCCGTGTGTCTAGCGATATATTCGCTCTGTTGCGACACAAGGGCCACTGTATTTACGGCAAAGACAATTCTTTTACCACCTTCACTTACAGGCCTGAAAGAACATTTGTCCCTTTTTAATGTCGATAGCAATAAAAACAAAAAACAACTAATTGGTATGGAAACATGGCAACAAAAATAAATTGTTTACGTGGAAATTGTGGCGATAATTGTAATGAAATTCAATAACGGAAGAATGGAAAAGTCTTAGTAAAGCTTTAAATAAAATACGCACGACTGCACTTGATCGCTGTATTTTTTTATGAGCATCACCGCAATGTAAGTTTTCCCCGATCCCGTTGGCAGGTAAATTATTGTGTTTTGGGCGACGGCCTTTTCGTACAGATCTATTTGATAGGCCCTTGGGGTAAAATCCTCCATCGTGACTGAATTGATCGATGGAATGTGAAAGGCTGTGGCTACTCGTCCGGCTAGCCACTGCGAATGTGAAAACAAGTTTAGATTACATGGAATCCCGGGGTCCAAATGGCACAAGTGTCGATGACTTTTTCGTGAAACCTAACCTACAAACTTTGGGTCGGTCGTCGTTCAGAACTCAACAACCCGGCGAGTCCAGCACCCGGCAACGGCGGCAACGACTACCTGAATTCTCGATATAAACTACAGAAAAGCACAAAAAAACACAACCGCGGCTGAGTCGGTTCGCAGCTCAGACTCCCCGACAGTCCCGACACCTCTTAGCTGAGCAATTGAGCGTTTCGAGACGTGCGCGTTGGAGTTGCCGGATTTCTTATCAGCCCAGTACAGAAAATCTGGAGATACCCGTTCGTTCAAACAACTTACACAAGTGAGTGCACAGAATGCGGGGAGTACCCGTTCATTCCAAAAGACTAATTCCCCGCGCTATGTGTACGTGTATGGAACCCGACAGGACATTGCGGTACTGACAATCATAGAAAACAGCGATTGCGTGTAAAGTAAATAATAATAATATGGTTTTTGAGCTTTGAAATAAGTGAATACTGACGCGTGAATATTATCGAGCAAAAGTTAGATTAATCGTACTAACAACACCGGCAGGGAGGAGTAAGGATAATGGTTTTTGGGTGACCTAGATAAAAATGTAAATATATTTTTGTACAATTTCTTTATTAATTTATTGAAGACTAGTCGCTGTCAGACAAACAACCGTTCCGCGCTGGTGAAAATTCATGCGCGTCTTTTGTTTTCTCCTCGTCAGGTGACAACAATTTGTTGTAATCGTAATGGCCATTTTGGCTATTCCGTGTCTGAATAATCCTTGATATGCAAAGATAAATAATAGTGACAAGAACCAAAGTGAGGTTGAGTCCGAAAAGTATCGACATGTAGTAAAACCATTTGGTCGATCGAGTCCTCCATTCCAATGACTTGAGTACACACTGGGAATCGCCGTTGTACGTTGATATTAAGATCGCATCGCTGTGACAAGATTTACACTCGTTGTTCGATCCTCCGGTGCAGCTCTCGCAACTGTAGTGACAAATCGAACAAACGCTCTTTCGCTCATCCTTTACGGGATACGTATTTTTCGGACATTCTAGCCAGCACAGTCTCTCGTACAGATGTCTGTTTTGTTGACATTCTGAAAATTCAATTCCCACGTTATTATAATTCTTTTTTTTTTCTGCAACAAAATCTGATCAGAATATTTATTTCATGCTTGGTTACAAGGTGCACGATAACCCATCGCACAAGACGCAAGCTGAAGCACGATTTTTCAGTACTTTACTACAGCGAGCGGATAAAACCGAAATCCCTTCAAATCTCAGTCCTCTGCACAATCGTTGAAAACCGGGTATTTGTTCTACTCGCTCTCAGGTCCGAAGTACTGAAGATAAAGAAATGCAAGTGAGAGTTTTTTTTATAGGAAATTTGATGCTCTACAACATTGGTCTCGTGGACTTTCTTTCCATCTCCAACCGTTTCGGCGCTGTGGGTGATGAAAGAAGGTCTATGTTTCAACTTGAGTTTACGTCTTGTGCCACTGGTTGCGGGTCATCGTGTATGGATCGTTAATTTTTCGCCAAATCGACTGAATAATGGGAACGTGTCGGACATTTCAGAAAAAAAAGATATTTATCCTAAGATCAAGCAATCATAGCGATGATGAGATTTATTAAGCAATCGTAGATAAAAATCTCATTTGACGCATCGACGTTTTAATTAAGATTTTGATATATTTCAATTTGGATAAAACGAGAAAAGAAAATTCGATAAAAAATAAAACTTCAGGAACGGCGCCGTTATAGCTCGTCGTAAAAGAGAGTAATGAGAATTCGGGACTGCCTCGTGTGGTGTTTTCCACAACTTCGTTACTCTTAATGAAGCAATCTGCAATTTTCTCGAATCGTTTTCCGTGGGATGTTCCCCTCACCGGAGCCGACCAGAAATGAACTATTAAAAGTATTTTATCGCAAAATAGCCCCGACATAAACGTAAAACTCAATTTTTACGATGACATATCCCAGCCAGAGTGCAATTAAAATTTTCCCAATGTTTTATGTCGCGAGGGTGAATAAAGCACTCGTTTATCGCTTTGATAACATTTGTC
The DNA here is from genome assembly GCA_030522525.1 of Campopleginae sp. 14b. Classification (NCBI taxonomy): domain Eukaryota; kingdom Metazoa; phylum Arthropoda; class Insecta; order Hymenoptera; family Ichneumonidae; species Campopleginae sp. 14b. The sequence goes on along the minus strand of JAPYYS010000821.1, from coordinate 42,963 downwards.
AATAAAAAAAAAAAAATGTGCAAACTTTATCAAAAGCGATCGACTAACAAAAAATACTAAAAAATAATCGAGTCATCATTTTTAGATGACAAAAAATTCATTGGAATATATCCATTTTCCCATTATTCAAATTAGCCAATTTCGTAAAAAATTTACAACAAAATCGATCAACTATTTAATGGCTCGACATTGAGAATGGCATTACGAAGCTTATATCGAAAACACATGCAATTTAATGCAAAAACGGTAACGCTCACAATATCGCACAAGAATTTTTGACTTGTCGAATAACGCTATTCGCAAGGACCTTGGATTAACAATAATAACATCGTTTATAAGGCGAGCTTTAGTAACAACGAGAGCAACAATTTAGCAACCTTATAAATCGATATTAAAACAAATAAATTAAAAAAAGATCAACGAACGTCCGCAGTATTTTCATGATCCCACAATAATCTGATGCGTCGCATTGAATTTTTTTCCCACTGCCTGAGCAAACAAACGATCAAACATATATTTGACTATTCCTTCAAATTTTTGTCCATGAAAATTGAATAAACAACGAGAGCTTTTAGCAGTCGTGCAGCGTGCATAAAGGAAACCAGCACGACGGTGAATAAGTATAAAAATTGATGTGGAATTTTCTGCCAAAATTGAATTACAAAATTTCTCTCGTTTTCCAAAATTGATATTAATATGTACATGTATATATCTATATATATTGCGTAGACTATTCAAGCATATTGGATTTTTTCATTACAACGACGTCGTAAATATAATAATGTCGTCATTTGTGACGAGGGGACGTTTTCCTCACTTCCCTCTCTCTCTCGCTTTCTCTCTTTCTCTCTTTCTCTCTCGCTCTATTTCTCTCACACGTTCTCAGTCTCTTGTACACAACGTGAAAGACTGCATGCAGGTTGAAAAAAAGCTTGAATAAAATTCCCATAAAGAAGTGAACAAACGTATTTACTCGGGAAAGCATAGATGTACACAGATATAGAGAATGAGAGCCAGAAGGTTTAAGCCACAATGGATTTATGCAGAGCGAAGGTTTTCGATGAATAATTCAAGCAGAAGAAAAACAACCAGACGAGAGTAATGGCGAAAAAAAACAAACAAACACACACGTGCTCGCGAGCCCACACACACAGGCACACGTCCAACTGACTAACTCAAACTAATTCATAGATACAAAAGTGTATGAGTACGAAGATTTTTTGTAGACTACAAAAAAGCACATCTATCCGATACAGACTAGATTTGAGAAAAACTGCGACTCACCGTTTCGGTGAAAAACGATCGAGGGAACGGGTTTATTGGTCGTATGTATTTCGAGTGGCTGTACGTATTGTTTTTCAAGACGTGGCTCAAGAGAAATCCATACATCTCCTCGATTCGCATCCGTGGTCAAAGATCTCTTGTCTCTCATTATTCATACTTTTTTCCCGATCCACCAAAAGAGTGAATGACCAATCTCAGCATTTTCTCATGGAGGAATAAAATTCTCATCTTGATGAAAGACTTTGAATTCATTTTATAATGAAGATAAACATTAGTAGAATTTTAAATCCCTTTTTTGCTTTATGGAGATAAACAGCTAATGAATTGTCGATTTGAATTATATTTTCTCATTTAGATTACGGCGGTATGTTTTTTTTTCTCCATTCCATACGACGAAAAGCAGAAAAGCCAGTACCTCGAAAAAAAGCGCAACAGGTTTAATTTCACGTGTAGTTTACGTACCCTCCGGGAAAGAAACTGTTATGCAAAGCTTCTTGACGATACGCTGCAAACACGCTTCATGAACTTGATGTAGTTTTTCATCCTTAAGAACGTGGAGACAAAAACTTATGAAAAAATAAAAATAAAACAACCCAAACACTAAGCAAAAGCCTTCAAATTCACCATCGAAGACACACTAGTGCGAGTGAATTAATGAAACCCCCTGAAGTGAAAATAATGTTGAATGTTGGAAAACCCGCGTCTAAAAATTACGAGCAATTCTTCCCCGTACAGTCTAGGAGGAATAAAAGGCCCAAGCGTAACCGAAGAGATTACAAGGGAACTTTGACAAAGGAACAAGATTTGCAGATAAAATGAGGGGGAATAGAAAATTTCTGTAAAAATTATGCTGATGAGAAGACTGATTGCAAAAACAAAAATAGCGTTTCGATCGGAATTAAAAAATTCACTCGAAATACGATCACAATGATTAGGAATGCGTCCTTGAGGAGAAAAAAAAACACTGCAGAACGAGAAGAAACCCATGCTGCTCAATACCGAAGGACGAAAATTGGTGAGCCCCATCAAACAAAAAGAAATGAAAAAGAAACAACAAAAGTGATTGACTATAGAAAGATATCGTGATAAGCCGAATAATGTGATTTTGTTATTCTTTATGTAAAGATAAAACAAAACAGAGCGTGCGTCTCGTTATTCAGGATCCTCGTCTCTTTTTAATTCATCCATGATATACAAATTGTTCTTTCGCATATAAGTTTCGTAGTATTTTCAGTTACTTATGTGTGTATGTGTATATATATATATATATATATATATATCCATATACATGGCTTTTGTTCAATAATTTTGTTAGGTGTATATGGTATGTATATTTCGCGGAAATTCGCTTATTTCGTTCGTCCGTCACTGCCGTTTGCGTCATTCCACCAAATTCTAATCAATTATTTGACCATTATTATTATCTTTATTGTTATTATTAATAATTATTAGTATTATTACCGTTAAAGTTATTATTAGTGTTATAATTATTATCATTACTATTGTTATTTACTCGTTGAATATTTAATTTATATTTCTAGAGCCATTTGGTAGAATCGAAAAAGGCAGAGACGAATAACGACATGGCATACGTACGAATCGAGTTTGAATATCGCTCTTCTTTCTTCGTAACTCTCAATGTGAATTCTATACCGTAGGATATGTCGACCGTTCGTGATTTCTTTTTTTCATTTTGTCATCATTTTTTATCGATTTCTTTTTTTCTTTTAAAGCAAAGATACATTTTACATTATACATATACAAACATTTACAATAGATACATCGATGATGCGGGCTGCACGAACGGGATGAAAAATATTTGCTCCTCTGTTTACCGGATTGTCTTTGAGAGGCCATATTCCGAGAAAAAAACCGTTCAGCTTCGTTGCGGCGACCTTTTGTTTTGGTACACAACGCATATGCCTAACGCCACTAACATTCATTTTTCGTACTGTCCACGCGGATAAAATATGCGCCATGCTGGACGTGAAAAAGCCTGTTCTCATGTTTGTTTCCGTATTTTTCGGACTTAGCGTCTTTCGTGATGCTCTCATGGTTTTTTCCCTTCTGGGTAGATCGTTGAAAAAATACATTTTTTTATCGTCCTCGACGCCACTTATGCGGCTGTTGACTAATACTTCGCGGCTGCGATACTCTCGTATGCGTGCACGTTCACGTACATACACACGACACACTTGCGTCTGGCAAACCAGGGGAAAAAGAAAATACAATCGATCGAGATATCGCTCAATATTTTTCAACCCTTTCGTCCTATCACCGCAATATATATATTGTACAATTGGAGAATACGTCGTATTCGATTACGAAATACAGCCCAAAATCTTCATCGTCCCAACTACAGCGATTCGTTATAATAAATTACGTTACATTTATGTTTACAGTTATATACAGATGATACGCATATACATATTCATATTGATTCGTATATATATATAGATATATATATATGTATACATCTGCTTATTATCAGAGAGTTCGGATTTCTCCTTTTTTTTTCAGTTTTACCTCGTTCGGAATTACGTCGAGCTTACTTTTTATTCGTTTTTCTTTCGTTTTATTTTGTTTTGTTCGGAAACGTATTCATCGCTTCAAGTTAATAATTGACGATTAAAGATCGAATGAGACTTTCAACCCGGTTTACTTTCGTTTGAAATTATTTTTTTTCAGTATTTTTTGAGCAGATGACCTACGGAGGAAAGTCCTGCGCGAAGCTTTCGTGATCCGCAACGGAGTCGGTAGAATTTCTTGTTGTTGTTGTTCGTTTTTATTTCTTTTGCTTTCATTAACCTCCAACTTGGTACTTTCACATCGGGACTGTTCGTAACTATTTATTCTCGTACACACAGTCAAAGTCAACATCACACATGTTTTGTCTTCTTCTTGTCCTTTTGTTGTTTTGAACAATTAGAACCGGTTAGTGAAGTGCTATTTTTTATTAATATTCATGTTTCTCACCGTGCTTTCGTGTGTCGAGGTTTTCTTTTTGTGTTTTCACACTCGACGAGCAACATTCTGGCACCATAGATTCGGTATTTATATATTTCAAAACAACGAAATAAAATCATTCCCTTGAAAACTTCGGAGCACTTTTAGTCGAATCGACAACTTTTTTTTACCTATTTTGTGCGAAGCCATCGTAACAAATTAATTTCTCCCGACTGACGAATATGCAACGAGCGACAGGTATTTTCTCGCTCAACCTTTCTATTCGTTCGGGGATCAACGAGCTTCTATTTGCCTTCCCCTCCCTCCCTCCCCGACCCCTTTCTCTCTTCCTCGACACGAGCAGGAACACGTCGAGGATTCACGATATTTGGTAGCCTCTAGCGAAAACATTATAATTATCGTTATGTTGTTATTATTATTATTATTATTATTATTATTATTATTATTATTATTATTATTATGACCGTTATAGGTAGAGACTCGCAATCCCTTTAAGGAATGAACAAAAAAGAGTCGATCGACAGGCAATATCGCTGAATCATAATTATCTGTACAATTATGCTAAAAATTCGTCTAAGTAATCACAAATAAAAATAAACGAGATTCGTTGATAAGACGAACTATCGAGAGAACAAAAACCGACATAGTATGAATTCTTCGACGTTTCATTGCTTTTTATATTTCTGCAACTGCGATAATGTCAATTGACGATCATGATTTTGCACACATCCTAAGCTCCGATAAAGACGTCTAGTAAGGTTAGTATTGCACGAGATTTTGTCGCTCGATTGAAAAAAGGAAAATAATAGAGAATGCCAGTACCTTGGAAATTAACATGGCTGATATGAAATTATTTCCTAGCAATCGAATTATTTTAATGATAAATCTATGGCTTCTATGTATTGTAAATAAACGATTAACAAGTGTCCCATTATTTGTTTCGACGATTCCTGGTACACGTTTTGCTTTATCACGCTTCTTCGATTTTCCCTGATTCGCTCTCCTCCAACGACAGTGAAAAATTGCTGTCAGCTTTTGTTACAGGACAAAAATTTAATTGAAACCGACGACGTTACAGAGAGAAAATTATCACGTTCGATATTAATCGACATCTTGAAAGCAACAAACGTAACAATGAAGCGCTTTCTTGACGCTATACATATATATTTATCAACAAATGCTCGACAGATATGTATCTTCAGTTATGTACGTGCTCATGATAAAAGAAGAAGAAATTTAAACAAATCAATCCATCCGACGTTTTTTTTTTTTCGACTCGAGGTAATCGTGTACGCATCGTGAAAACTAATCAATATAGTTAATTCAACATACTGTGCGAAGACTCTGCGTGCTATGAACCGCCTACCACGCCATCCCACTTTTCGTGCCTGTGTGCGAACCTTGCAAAAGTTCATCACGAATGCTATTTGAGGCACGATCAACAGCTGTTTGTGAAACAAGCTTCAATTTGATAGGATTTTCGCTAGCATTCGACGAGCCAGTAAACATAACCTTTCTTCTATTGTACACGCGTTGAACGATTGTTGAGAAAACGCACAGTGCTTTTGTTCCTTTTCTCACTATCACCGGAAATACCTAGGCGGTAGTGTCAAATTTTACAACTGAATTGTGCAAGGAAGACGTTTTTCCGGTGGAAGTGAGTTCTAAGCTTAATTCGTTTGTGTTCATACGTATGCTTTTTTGGTTAATGGCCGCAACGAAAATTTCAGGGCGAATCAATATCTCTTTTTTGTTCAGCGAAAAATTTTCATTAAGAATTTCAAAACATTATGCAGTTAAACAAAAATCTGCAGAAATTTAGCCATCTGAATGCTGCAGGTATTGGTTTTCTTAATGCTTCAAAAAAAATAATGAAAACTCAGATTCAGTCCATTTGAAAATAAAATCATCCCGGCATCATGATAAAATTTCTTAGATCGTTTTTTTTTTTTCAATTTGGATGGAATATTTCACAATTCTTCGATGATTGAACAATATTGCTCGCAACGTCTTCAAGATGTCAGATTTTTCTCACACTCTTGAACCGTTAAGTACAAAACAAAATTTGATGATGAGCATTTCACGATATCAAAATGATTAAATGAATTTTCGGAAACTCTCGATTCGTCAGAATAGTTATTGGCTATTGAAACGATTAAAAAATGTTCAATTTACTGCAGTTTTTTCAACACTTTCAAGAGTGTATAATCGTCGAAAAACGCACGCATATGTACATGAGTTGTTGAAAATAGGGTGAAATATTCTCAAACGATTCGTATTGAAAAAAATGTTTCGCGATGTCTAATATGCGTGGATTTTATAATACTGATTAATATGTTCTTCGAATAATGAAGTTATGAAGCATTTATCTTTATCCTCCTTTGCTACGTCTCGATTATTCTCACGTTCATTTATTCCTCTTTTTTTTACAAGTCGGTCTATAGTTCGTGGAGTCTCCTAACTTACTTATATTTGGCAACGCTATTAGGTAAGGGGGGAGGGGGTATTTTAGGGTGAAGAATTATAATAAGGATTTAATTGCACTTGTTCTCGTGTATGCGAAGATTATGAAAGAGAAAAAATGAGGAAGGAAAAAGATAAACGAAGTGACAGTTTAAATAATTCTGGTCGAGTCGACGTTCGAGGAATATATGGGCAATCGTTCGTTCGGTCTTCCATAACTTGATGAAATTCCTACGTGTATTTCTCGTTACTCTGAATGTTCGCCAAGGTTCTGCGGTTTCTTCAAATTTTGTGCATATTGCATCTCGCATTGGGGTCGATAAATTCGGTATTGTTTTCTGGAGGGCTCTTGTTCATGGCGAATAATTCAGAAGTTACGTCTATTAAGAAAAGTTGAATAACATCGCGGTTTTTTCTGTTTCATGCCCAGTGATTTTTTTTTTACATTCGGCAATAATGTTTTGAGCAAGTGTCGCACGTATGTGGTAGAAACCGAACGAAAAGTTCTTTCGAGACCAATTGTGTGGATTCTATTTTTTCATGTTTTTTGTTTTTGTTTTCCACGTGCTCGCTCTTCGTTTCGAAAACTTGTTTATTGTCAGAGATAACGACATGCACCTATTGGCCGACAGACCCGTAACGACCACCGTTTTTTTTTGTATTATCGTTATTTCAAATCGTCACTCTACTTTGTTTCATCAATACGAATTTTTGGGTGTTGGTGTCGTTTTTTGTTCATCCTTATTTTTTCGTTCGTTCTCTTGCTTTCAACGCTTTCCTTGTTCCATTCTTATCGTCTTTGTGATTTATTCGTCGAGAATTATACCCAACGACTACAAAAACGGACGCCTATTTTTTAATGGTATATGGACAGCGTTTTCGTATAAAAGTTTTTCTCTCCTCTCTCTCTCTCTCTCTCTCTCTCTCTCTCTCTCTCTCTCTCTCTCTCTCTCTCTCTCTCTCTCTCTCTCTCTCTCTCTCTCTCTCTCATATAGTCCTTCATTCGAAAACATACTAATTCCGTTAACTAATAACTCCTGGCTAGCTCAACCCTTCGTTGACACACTGGGTTATAGTGACCCACATTGGACATTTTTTTCATGGACTGCAAGCACGTTTTCACGGAAACGGACGATCGTGTTTGCTTGAAAATGAACTGAGTTCGCTTGATTCTTGTGAATACCATTTTTCCGAAATCTTGTGGGGATTTATTGTTTTTTTTTTTTTGTTTTCAAATATAATTTTTGATCCGTACACTGATGGATCGTTGATCTCAAAAATATCAAAGTTTGTAAAAATAATGATTTTCATAGTAAAATGTTTTCTATTGCGGGAGACGTGGGCGTCGCCGTACGTGGGCCTGCCAATTTCTTGCGAACCTTTACTTGGAACGGCAAAGCATCCAGATCCGGTACGGTGAGCCTGGACCCAGTTCCACTTCGCTTAGAAGCAACTTTCTTGCTGGCGTCTCCACAGACTCACCGTGGAAACCGCCGTCGTCCGGTCGCTAAACCGGAAGAAGCAGCATCAGTCCCAGAAACAGCCTATCTCGGCGATACATTTAAAGGACTTGCTAGCACCGTTCCAACATGGAGCCCTGATAGCGATACAAGCTCCAATGAGATGCTTGCAGGTGCAGCTTCTCTTGTGGGAGATCACTGGGGCCAACCTACGAGACAGCAGATTCAGGGCCGACCGCAAGCATTCATCTCACCAATAACGATGCTGCGCAAAATGGTCGACTCACCCTCTATATACCTGAGACATCTGAGGTGATGGGGATAGAACTCAGTGATGGTGGTTTTGCATTAAGGAGCGTCCCGCTGTCTGGAGTTTTAATTTGAATTTTGAAATGTTTTAAACTAAGGAGCATCTTCCAGTGTATCAATGCAGCGGCAAAATAAAAATGTGTCAACGAAGGGTGAAGAAAAATGAATTTCGGAACTATGAGTCACATACGGAGTATTGAGCATTTGAGAAAATAATTTATAAAATTCTTAATCGCTCGATTTTCAAAGTTCTGTTTTTCTTTTCGCATTGCTGTTCAAATGTCGTCGCCACATTTTCACAGCTAATCACGTTTTGTTCGTTAATGATATTTCCTAATCTTTGATTGACCGAAGAAGAAATTCAATTATATTAAATTACAGAGATTCGAACAATTCCGGAGCTCGGCAACCCGACGATGCCGAATTTGCAAAAATAATCCGAAATTTAGATATGCAAATATAAGTGTGTTTATATACAGCACGTGTGAGCGTAATAAAAATGAAAAATTAACGAAGATAATCGTTGAAAAGTAAAATTCGAAATGGTCGAATGTCCTTTGGACAAATTTCGACGAGGAGAATTTTCGGCTCGTTTCACTCGGTAAAAAATGTTTGTCCCATCACGAAGAAAAAATTGGCAAAGCGAAGTGCAAGACTCATAAAAAACACTGACTACTTTGTAGAGATTGAAATTTCATGAAACGATCAATTGCTTCGATAAAAACTTTGCAATCAGGAGTCAAATAAATTCTGTTAAAACTTCAATGCACTGTCAAAAATGTAAATATATGTAGAAAATTTTCAAAATTTACGAAGTATTCATTTTTTCACAGCCTTCAAGACTTCGCATCATTTTTTTTTTCTCCACAAGAGGAACTTCTATGAGCAGCGAAATTTTAAGATTAATACAAACTTCATACATTCGATTTACCCGAAAAATGTACACATACACGTGTTTTCTCACTGTGATGAATTCTAAAATTTCAAAGTCCGACGTATTACTATGAACGTTATTTTCCCGCTGGTATTAGTTCGTGTTTATCTTTCGCATAGTGTTGTTGTTTCCCCCTGAAATCGCAGATCCAAAGAGTCAAAATGATCATGAAGATCGAATGCTTGGAGCACTGTCTAAGGTAAGAGAGCTCGTGATACTTTGGCAATGGTCTCGACAAATTCGTCTCTCGACGTATTTCTTATTAATGCACGATGAAAATGACGACGTTGACGAAGGATTGAACGAAGACAACGACGAATTAACAGCACGATTAGAAACACTATTGAAATTATCGTTTTTTCTCGTTGTTCGTTCGACGAGGATACGGTCTTGCCAGCTGTCAATTTCATTGTTTAAGGACAGTAGAAGAATTATGAGGATGAGGCACCCACCTAGGCAGCCACGAGCATCGTAACGAATGCAACCGGCGCCATTCGTTTGATTCTCCGTTGTTGGTTTTTGCACTTCCGGATGTGAGATTTGATCGACTTTTTGACTTCCCGGCCAAGGAAGCTCGTCCGAGTCTACAACGTTTGGTCGGATTCCATAAGAATCCGTATTTTCGTTTACAACTTCTGGCACTTCCGGTGGTATCAATATCGGCTTATCCTTGTCGAGTCCTTCGTCGATATCCAACGGTTTCTCCGTCCCATAAAACACCATGTTCCATTCCTCGAGAGTGTCTAACGGACAGAAAAAGCTTCGTTTATATCGAACAAATAAAAGAGAACAAAAAATGTGGAAAAAAATACTACAGTACAAAAAAATCGTAATAATTCAAATGATCTGAAAATTGAGTACATCGGAAATGTCTACGATGTAAAAAATAATTAACATTAACTCGTACGACAAAAGGATTGGCGAGGAAAACATTTTTTTCAACTTTGGGTTTAAATTAATACATTTTTGTCTTCAAGCACACGAAAAGTCTATATCCAAAGACAAACAAAAACAACGTAATACTTTTACAAGCTACAGACTCTCAAACTACGGTGAATTGTGATTTTCAATGACGAGATGCTGCAAAAATTGTATTTTTTTTTCTTACCGGAACGAAAAAAAAATGAAAATGACATTAGTACTTTTATTTACGATCGACGCGAAATAATGAATAGATGAACATTAACATGCGTATTATGTTTTTCAAAGCATGCTCGTAGAAGCTGGTGCAGCGTGGATGAATTAATCAATCAGTAACGAACTTGTCTCGGCCTCAAAATTCGAGGTCACCGCGGTGCTGCGATAGTTGAACAAGTCAAGTTATACGTAGGGTCATGATGAAAATTAATGCGATGAAATTGATGAGCCCGCTCATACGCCAACAAACTGACGCGAATATCGTTTTATTTTCAAGCGTCTCTTTTTTTTTCGTTCATTTGAAATATTGCAACAACAACAACAAAAAATTTAACCGTAGTGTTTCCTGTATTTCCTGTGGCGGGGAATTCGTTTGGCAAAATTGACGAGACCACGTACGATTTTTGACTCAGAGGTTTGTTTTCGACGATAAGTTCGTTCGTTGTAGGGGTTTGAAAATAGTGCAACCGGATTATCCGCCAAAGATTGATCTGGCTTGGGTCACATTGACCCCGAGTAAGAATCTGGTGTTTGAAGATAATCCTCGAAAATAAAAGAGGGATATCGTGTTGGGAAGATTAAACGACACGAGAATTGTTTCATAAATTCTGTTGGAGGGATACGCGAAACATTAAATTCGCTTAAATTTCTCGTCGAGCATCGAGTCACCCGAGACTCTTGCATAGTTTTGGATACAATGAGATTCATTAAAGTTACCGAGTCTACATTATCTAACGATGAGAGGGGGTAGGCACGAGGGGAGGGACAGAGAATGGAGATGAGCATGTGGGATGCCCCGGTTGCTTTGCCTTTGCCACTGACGTTGACACTGTAATACGTGGTAAATATATTTGCTCGGAGAGCACTCCTGGCAACGTCGAAAATTAAGCTTATCGAAACAAGGAAAACACGTCCGCAAAATAGTTTGAAAATGGAATGCTATGAATACGAAGCCAAACGTTGAAAAATGGGAAAAAAAAAAAATTCGTAAAATAACGAGAAATAATCCTTTTTTTTCGTCTGGGAAAGTACATGCATGTCGCATGACTTCTCTCACGTTCAGCACTTTCTGATTCACGTTGCGCCGACAGAGTTTTCATGAGAAATAAAAAAATGATCGTTCATGCTTTGTTTTCGAGGCCCCGTAAGGAACGTTTTCAGAAAATGTTGAACCTCGGGATCAGGTCAGGAACGAACAGAAACTTAATCAGGAATGACAAAAAGTTAATTGACTGGCGATTTTCAAAGAATTCGAAAGCAGAGATTCTTTAGTTTCCTACGTTTTTGGCGTAAACACACAATGGAAAATTAAAGTTTAGACTACGAGAAACTGACGAGCGACGATCTACGATGAAAACTTTTATTTCGATACGGGTGCATCATGTACTGAAAGTTTTGTTTTTTGTTTCTACCAACAAATCGTGCTGAATTTAATTGAATAACGAGTGAGAGGAATTTTACGGAATTCTCATGTTTTGTAAATATGCCAATACACGAAGCAACGAATGTTATTCGATGCTTTTCAACCGTTTGAATTCAAAGGTTATCCAGTTTCTGTAATGAATAAATTTAATAGAAACAGATAATTGAGAATATCGTATGTTCCATGTTTCACGAAAAGTTTGCTGGGGCTTGCCAAGGCTTCGGACTCAAAGAGTCGAATATGTGCATCGAGTACGCAAATCTAATACGAATATTTAAACACACTAAAAGATAAACAGTGCAAAAAATGCATATCGAAAGGTAAATACGAAAGATAATGGGGAGCGTTCAACAGATTTACAGTTTTGCAGGGAAATACCCTTGTCCGGCAGATGAAGATTTCTGGTGTCAAATTGTTGATCCTGAAGCAAGTCAAGACCTTTTAATCTGGAGGGGTGTTCGGGTCCAGCACCTCGTGCGCCGGCGTAAACCGGATACAACGGATACAATTGTTGTATTTTTGGATATTGTTGAAAGACGATAGGGACGCGGTTGGTTGATGATTTGGGCGGCGCTGGTTCCATGAGAATAAGTCCGCGTTGTAGCGACGAGACTGTTGGATTTATTGCGACTCTTAATTTCGTTGGATTGCTCAACAAATCACTGGTTTTCAAGGTCGTTGTAAAAATAGTTCGGGGTTTATTTGTGGTTTGTTGGAGCGGACCGAGAGTGCTTTTTCCCCGGGGTTTCGTAGTCCCGAGAAGTGAGGCTCGATTATCAGTCCCAGAATTGACAGCACTGCCTCCGCGATTTGATAACAATCCGCGCAACGTTTGTACGGTCGGCCTCGAACTTCCACGATTCGCAGATTTTCCATTTTTGTGTTGACCACGAGCTTTGCTCTTCTTCGGGGAAGCATTCCCTGACGACGTCATCGTGTAACCTTGACTGGTCCCCGCCACACTGCCGTTGACCTTCGTCATCTTGCTGTTGCTGTTGTGTTGATTTTGCTTTATTTTACCAGCGTAACCGTTCAACAGGGCATTTTTTGAAACGATCGATTCGCGTGTTTTTACGAACGGCTTCCTCGGTGGGTTCATCCGAGTCGCACTGTACAAACCGAATTCTGTTCGATCGGGCAACGTCGACGTTCCGTAGAATATCAAAGCCCACTCGTGCAAAGTAGCTCGGCCTGTTCACAAGATCCCGTAAATGCCGCAATAATAAAAAAGCAAAAAATTTGAAATTTCAAAACGGTCAGGAATACCTGCGGAAAAATTTGAAACACACAAAAGTACGCATATTTTACAATAAAATATTCCTGGTCGCGTACTCTGGCTCAATAGTGGATCCGGATATCAAGGCTAGCTCTCAAAATTCGTTTGTCAACATTGCCAATATCGTAATTTACCTTAACGTGGTGGCTGCTCACCGCGTTGGTAGAATGGCCAATTTTTTTCCTACAACTATTCGACATTCTAAATCATATCGGAACAATAATTTCGAATTCCGATTACGAACAAACAAAATCGATTGGAATGGAGGATTCTCGCTCGATTCGATGAATTAGAAAAATTCTGCGGTTTTCAAAACAAAACAAAAAATAATTAAAAAAACAGTTATTTGGTTGCATTAGGAATTTTACCGGAGCTACGTATACGTTGCACGTTCCCGTCTTCTTCCTGCAAAGCAGAAGGTGTAACTTTTCATTTCCTGGGAGCATCAACAATGTCCAGGAAAAACGTGTACCTGTTTTTTTTTGCTATTTCTCTAACATTCACGCAACTGTAAGAGATCGCCTTGAAGGGAAAATCAGAGAAAAAGTTTCAGTACAACCACCTACAGGTTAAGCGGTTGGAGTATACATTTAAGGTATACAAAATAATATACATCTCCGGGCTGGCCAGCTAAAACGATAATTATAAGGTTAATAACGATTATCGGAGAACTCGACACGTTTTTTTGCCGTCAGAGAGTTTTTTACTTGGAACATCCTCGAACACTCTCGCTATCTCTCTCTTTCAATCTCGCTGCTTGGGTCTTTGTTGCTCTCTCTCTCTCTCTCTCTTATCAAGCCAATCCGGGAATAGAAAGAAGGTTTCCATTAAGCGGCCGTAGTGTTTCCCATCGAGAGACAAGGATACCGCGTGTATCGGAGTATGTAATAAGTGACTAAGAGAGAGGGAGTGAGTCTCGGCTGGAGGAAACCACCTCAATCAGCCGCAACCACCCTGGCCGATCAATTAGTATTCTCGACGGGGGATCCTTATCAATGGTTTCTCGAATCTGTCAGAGCTGAGATAGACGAAGCATTGATTTGGCAAAATGCGATAGTTCGAGTTTCTCTCTCTCTCTCTCTCTCTCTCTCTCTCTTTCCGAATAGACGATTTAACCGATTGATCGTCAAAGGGATCGATCGCAACCAATTCTCGATCCATCATTATTGATATTAACAACAAATAAAAATCAGAATATTTATAAATAGAAACTGACCAATTACTCAGTTTCGTTCAGAGATCCAAGCAAACTTTTATTTTTAAAAACTCAATGACCTTTACCATTTCATTTTTGAGTGTCTCTTGACGGAACTGAAATTACGTTCGAATTGTAAAGAGACTCCGGAGAGCCCTTGGACGAGTACCTTGGACGCTGTGTCCCGAGCACTCGCCGGTTATATTTTCTCTGAATATATTCCTCTCTCTCCCTCTTTCTCTCTTTCTCGAGTGACCCCATAACGCGCCCATACTTTTCTGCCTCGGTATTGGACCACCGTTAATGAAAAGCTTGACATTTATTTGCTCAAGAAAATCGATATTCTTTGCATTTTTGAAAGTTTCATCCGCGAAATGTTTTTCCGCCATTTTTTTTTATCAATTTCGAACGTAAATTTTTTTTTTTCAATTTTTACACGCTTCGGTGCATTTGGACCGAAAGAACGAACGGCTCGAAAGTAAAAATCTTCCGTTTCGTCGAACGTTGTAAGATGCGAGATTATTGAAAATGATGAAAAGTTATTCGTACGTCATTTTGAAATGGAAATTAATGTTCAAGTCTCGAGGATTTACTGGACCCAAATCGTTAAAACGGATTTTCATGCACGTTCGACAATTTTGAATCGCTCGCATTGATTTGATTTCATGCCACGATCAAATATCCTGGAAGAAAGCTGTCTTTTTTCCTTTGCTTCTTCAGCTCCAGGCATGTTATGATTATCGTTAGCCAAGCTACCGCCGCCGTCGCAAAAGGGCCGTAACGATCTCTCGCTGGTTAGAATTTGCCCTCCGAGTACAATGGAGGTTTGCTGGGTATGGGAGTTATCACGGGACTAGTGTTTGCTCCATTCTCCCTCGTCCTGCTCTTCAAATTCTCTTTCTCACTCTCGCACACTCCTCTCGATTTACATCGGGATTTCTACATCGATAAGACCCCGGCTCTAGCCCTAATCTTTGCTAATCTGGCTCCTTAGTGGTTTTTTTCTTTCTTTTCAGAATCCACAATCGTCGGAGCAAGCCTCAACGTCCATGTGGACGCCTCATAGACCGTTACGTGCTTGATTCTAGCGAACGAGAGTGTGAGAGAAAGAGAAAGAGAGAGAGAGAGAGAGAGAGAGAGAGAGAGAAAGAGAGCGATTGGTAGGTTAGCAGGGAATGATCGATAATTCAAAGTATGGAAGGAGCAACTTACCGAGGTATCGGCCTTCGTTATGAATCTCCAACTTCCATACACCGCGAGGCGTTTCACCCCACGTATGTACAGACATGAATGGCCATTGATTGAAGCCGGCCTTTGAAACGTCGTGAGGCCTCTTTGCTAGCAAGGTACTCTTGGTACCCTGAGGGGAAGTCAGCTGTATCTGAAGATCGCCTCTTCTCGATGCCATCAACGATACCTTCGCCTGTGCACAACATTTTTTCCCTTCGTTTTATCCTCTCCTTTCATTTTTATACTTCCTCATTAAAAATCGTCACGTATCACACAACTTATTTTTACTCCATTTGTCGAGTTCCTTGAGCCAACTCTTACGATCCAACACTGGACGAACGAATGCTCAATTTTCACGATTATATTCACACGAGTTTCGCCAATTGATTGGACTCAGTATCGACGAATTTCTATTAAATGTGTCTCGTTAAAGTGGAAAAATATTTTTTTAAACTATTTCCAAGGGAAAATCTGCGTTGAAAAATTTTAGACGAATTTACCAGAAAGAATTTTCATGAATTCGTGGGAAATATTTCGAAAACACACAATTTTGTGCCGGTTCATCGTTTTGCGTATTTAGTGATATTTACGATTTTCCAGGTTAAGAGGACGCGCCGTAGTAGAAATCGACTCTGAGGATGTTCAATTAGCGCACTAAGTTGTGCATGAAAGGTCCCGGGTGAGAATCGAGCTCTCATTCGATCAGTGTTCGATGGGAGTATTACCTCAAGACTAGTAAATTTTTCCAACATCGCGAAAGCTTTGACAAACCTGAACGTGCTCGAGGAAATTCACTCCGGTGCACTCTCTGACGTCCAACTCGAGGATTAATTGACTTCTGGCTGGAATTTGCCTGAAACGCAAAGAAAAAAAAAAAGTTCGTTTAGATTGTAAACGGTTCACGGGAATATTTGTGAAAATGGGGAATTATGCCTTCGAAGGTTTTCTCTGAACGCTCTTACGAATCGAAACTTGCAATTTGACACTTTTATGAATTCGTCGCGAAATATATTTTCCATTTTTCTCCATTGAGACTTGACGATTGCTCCTTGCCATTTTTATAATTGACAGTTATTTAGAATCGTCTCTACGATATTTTAACAGACGCGAATTCACACCAGCGTGGATGCCAAAGCGCCAGAACATGACTGAACGGCCAAAGGACTAAATGGATTTTTTATAATGTCATCATGCACGTACCTTCCCGAATGGGGGGCTGACACTTCACATTTTTTTTGTTCCGGTACAGTTTTCCATTTCCTCGCCAAACGAACCATCGCTGCGGCGTCCATCAGACCGTATCCAAAGCTGTGACTGACTGCGAATACCCAATATTACCAATTTCGAAAATTATTCATCGAGCCATCACGAACATTCCAGGACAATTAGCGAAAATAATCAAAGATCGTGAGGTTTCAATTGGAATGCATCATAGAGGCTGGTATCGTTGAATTCGATTACGAGAATTATTGCGTGGAACGAATCAAATTTGAGCGAAATTTCTATCAAAAATGTAGACTCCCGAATCGCAGAAATTCGTTTAGAGTCGATTTTCTGTTTATCAGGTCAATAGGGAATTAATTTATCTTCTCAATAACGTGCTCCATTGCTCGCTTGACTGCTGCCCAAACGGAGGCTCGATTGATGTTGAAAAAAAATTGATATTTTCTTACCATTTCTACCAACGCCATTAGTGACCCAATCGCGCGCCTTGAGGTTCGCAGGTCTGGCAGTTCTGACGACAATGTGTTGCATATCGCGCCAAGTTAGATTGGGATTAGCCTCGAGAGCAAGAGCACAGATTCCAGCGGCAAGGGGTGCCGAGGCCGAGGTTCCCGTGTGACTGCTCGTACACTGATGATGCAAATCCGTAGTTACGACCTGTTTCTCCCCGGTTGAACCTGAACTGTACGTCGTAGCAAGGGTTGACGAACACGCCTCGCTGTACCACGGAACAAGCCCCGTTTCCGTCGCGCTGCTTATCGACAATGTCCATATGCTGTTCGTGTAACCATCGCAATTGCAGTTGTCATAATCACGACCACCGTTTCCCGACGCCCAAATAAATATCGAACCCTTTCCCTTACGACCCTACACAAACATTTTAATCACGTTAATAATGATAATCGTCAAACCATCGGATTGCGTGGAGGTCGGGAGTGGGCAGAGGATTTTCATACAAAAACGAAGTGGGGTCCAATTTTTTTCGAAAAATTTGACGAATTTGTTTGGCTCCGTCTTCTGAAATGAACAAAAAAAAATCGAAGCGATATTTTTATCAATTTCAAATATAATTGGATTCAGTTTTGACATAAATTATTTTTGAGAAACATTTACGAAAGTTTGCACAACGTTAATCGACCGAATTGGGTTCTCGAGGGAAAAATGGATTTCGTGGAGTTAAATGGAATTAAACACGCTGCGAAAAGTGGAATTCATGAGGATCGAAAACTGAGAACGTTTCGCATATGAATAACATCTGTCTCCTCATTTGTTTCTTGTTTTTTGCTGATTTCTCGCTTATAATTTGGGTTCAGTCGTCCGAGAGCAGCGATAATGTACGACGGTCGATCGATCCACGGTAATAACTACTGTTCGTAGAAACTTTGGAGTGACAAAAGTTAGACTTTATTGGGCAACTTTAGTGGACTCTCTCACAGGTACTTCGAGTTACCGCGAAATATTTGCATGTAATTTTAAGGTTGCGGAGGCGTTATGTGGGAAGCTGATGCTTTTTCGAGACCAACTTCATCAGTCTGCACAACCGAGAGCACAGAGTTTACCAGCGAAACTAATTTTAAAATGCTAATAATGTCTCGGATGCCGCGATGCTCCCTCCTCAACGAAATGGATTCGTCGAGTTTCACCAGAGGTACTTAATACCAGCCAATTAGGAAACTTTGAAGCTTTTCCTACGGGGGACTGGCTCGAGTGCTATCCCGTAATAGCTCAAGTGAATTAATTTGATGGAGTAAAAAAAAAATTGTGTATACGATGATGGTGCGTCCCGTTAATGCTTTTAACACATTATCATCTGGGAAGTGCGCCCTAAATATTTGTTTCGATATCGAACATCAATTTTCTCCCCGTGGCTTTCCCTTCTCGTCCATTGTTTTCTTTCCTATCGTTTCTTCTTTACGTGCTAGTGGGAAACATCGGAAAAGATCTTCGCGAATTATTTTTTTTCAAATACAAGCTGAAATAAAATTTTACTGCAGCCATTTCCGCGCCGCGAATCGATCAAAAATTGACTGAGTTTAATTTTTCGTGAAAACGCGACAGTTTTACATCCATTTCCTTGTTACGAAGTGAAATAATTCGGTGCATTTAACGTTCCCTCATGAAATATATAATTTCGATAATGAATTCGACTGGTCTCGGGCGACAAAATATTTTCGCAAAGAGGTATAACGTTTTTCATGAGATTGAAAAGCTTTCATTAAATTTCACGATATTAAAAATGTTGCTTAGCTTTCGTGGTATCAACCGGAGCGTTATGAAAACGTGCACAAAAGAAAATCGGAGAAAGGTAAGCAGCAATTTTCCATCAACGTCAAAGCGTTGATCGATCTTTTGTTGAGAGTTATGGAGTTAATTTGGCGAGCCAAAATGTACGTAAAATTTTTGTTCGTTGAGCTCGAAAGCTCAATGAGCAAGTTTGGACAAGTGGTAGCCGAGATAACTCGTTTTTTTTTGTTTTTTGAGAAAACAAATGTGTTTCCGGCACGAAGGCGATCGTCAAGTTTTCCAATCTTGACTTTACGATTAAAGGAAAATAAAAAAAAAAGTCCGAGCAAGGGAATCGCTCGACACAATGGGTTCGGTTTTGTGTCGACGATCCCCTCGATGTCGATGGCTGTTTTCTCCTCTCCCCCCGGAGCTGTCTTTCTCTCTTGAGATCTTCTCCACATTGTTCGCCGCGTTTTCTCTCGTCGTTGGCAAAGTACACATGAAAACGTTTCGAAAGCGTAAAACAGATAGAAACGCCAAATTTTCGGTATCGGCATTCACCGATAACGCCTCAATGAGTCCAAATAGCAATGTTCCATCTTAAAGTTTTTAATCTTTGACAATAGAAACGTTCGAGAAACGAGCGCACAGAGCTAAAGATTTCTTCGCCATTGAAGATAATCGGCAAACTTTCGACTTTGCTCACTGTCGTGAGTTTTATCTCGAATCGATTATGCGGCGAATAAATATAAACGATATCACAGGTGCGAAGAATAGCACACTTTCGATCTGTGAGCATGAGATTATTATTGGAAAAGGATTCTGAGGTTCCCATTGTATTTTTCAAACTTTCCCAGTCATCCATTCAAGAAAATCCCATGGGAATTCGTCTTCTATATCGGAAAGAATAATTATAGAGAAAATGAAGATTAGGATCGATGAGAGACTTACTTTAGTGATGCCTTCGTTGAAAGCTCGTGTGGCGAGCTCGCCAGGACCATCGACGGTTTTGCCGTCGTCGTCGGGGCCCCACGAAGCGCTGTAGATATCAATATGTTGGGGATAGAGACTGAGGGATTTCGCTTCGACAGCATCGGTTACATCACCATCGAGCATTCTGACTCCTGAACCGAAAGAATAAATAAAAATAAATTATTGAAAAAATTAACGAAACACGAAAATCCGTGCGTTTTTTCACGAAAATTTTGTTTCGTCTTTTTGATCATTTCTAAAATGATGTATTGCCGGGCAAGAGGAAGAAGCAGGAAGGAGAGAATGCTTGAAGAAATTCAACGGGTCGGGCAGATCAAAAAAGTTGAAACGAGTTTAATTAAAAAGAAGAAAACTTGCCACCGACAGAAGAGCCGTATGCAACGCCCACCGAACAAATCGAATTATTCGGAGTTGCTGCAACTTCACCGGCACATCTTGTACCGTGCCGATTACTGTCAATCATGTCGTATCTCGGCATTGGATCGTCGTCGTGGTTATTTACGTCATAACTCGCCTGTGGATCCTAAAACAGCGAAAATTTTTCTTCGTCATTTCTTATTTTCCCTGAAATCAACATTTTCACGCCTTGCTCACGTATTTATACTCACGTAATTGTCAAAAAGATCAGGATGATCTTTCTCAAGTCCATCGTCGAGAATCGTCACAACTATTCCTCTTCCCGTAATGCCTTCGGCCCACGCCTCTTGGACATTCATGTCGAGGCCGTTCCCTCGATTCTTCAAGAAAGAACGATTATTGTTATTTATCTAATGCTGCCAAGAACGACGTCGAGTTCTCAAATTCTCTTACGCGAAGGATCGACCAGTGAATAAATGCACTGACCGAAGGTCATTAGTTTTACGTTAAAAATGAGTAAATTTTATAATTTATAGGGGTTAAAAAATCTCCGTTTTTGTTAGACCCGATTTTTTAGGTTGATCCATCAACTCCGGTCATTCACTGGCCCAGGGCGTTGCATTTCATTGTAATTGATACGTATGCAATGGCCTTTCGGCCTCTGAGCGTTGAAAACAGTAAAAAAAAATGAAAAAATTACTTTTATTATTCGTTTTATTCGAATTGTAGGATTTCGTTATTTGTCCGTTCACTAGGCGGTTTCCCTTTTTACGAAATTCCATTTTTAGCCTCCCAACTTCCGGCGCTATCGCAAAGGGATGGAAGTTATTCGTTTTTTTTTTTTTTGGTGACCGGGGATTTGGTATTAAAATATTTCGCTATACATACAAAGGATTCTTCTATGAAGAAAAGAGGAATAAATATTCGTGATGTATATGCGAGCGAACGTTTATTTACCAAGTACCACATTTCGGGCCATCCCTTGTCGTTGAACATGATTTGCATACTCGTCGGACGTTTGACAACGAGATCCCTCTTCTGTCGAGATTTTGCTCGCTGCTGTTCAGCTCTTCGAACTCTCGGGTCTCTCGTCAGTCGTCGATGCACATCTAAATGCGGCTCGGATGACCTCTTCTTTACAGATCGATGCACCAAATGGTGCCAATCTCCGAGAATCTGGAAAAATGGAAAGGTCAAATTTCCTCCGATGTCCACTTGATTCCCCTCCTCCCCTCCGCCCCCCCCCCATCTGCTTTACCTTTCGGAAATGCTTTCCGAAAAAAATTCCATCAGTTTATGCATCGAAATTGCATTCCGTGCTCAAATTTCGCAATAAGATTTTCCCACGGTGAATGAAGCAATGAAAATTGGTCAATTTTTTTTACTATTCGAGATCAACGAATTAAACGGTAAAAAATGTTCGATTCGAGGACGAGAAATTAAATTAAATTAAATGAAAACTCAATAAGAGTTTGTTAAGTTTTTATTTGAATAATTTTTATGAAAATTTGGATTTCGGGGATGAACATGGTATTTTTCGCTTGGCTTTCTTCGATGAGTTATTTTGCTTTGATTCCTGCATCTTCATCGCGTAAGTTTTGGAGCAAAGATTTTTAATCGGTAGGCCAGTGCATTGACGACGGTCTGCTTTGATTTTATTAATGAATCGGATAGATTTGGTGGATGGGAAGCGAAGCTGAGAGGCTTGGATGGATGGTGAGCAGGGATTCAGGTCGACAGCGCAATCGGATTGGTTCAGACGTTTCATACACTTGTAAATACGTTGTCGCAAGTTGTAACTTTGCTGGCGCCATCTGCCTGTGTCGGTGTGACCGCGACCGCTTAATTTTCGGAAATACTTATGAGCGATGAATTTGGATGAAGTGGAGGCGCGTTTCCTCGTTCTTGCTAATGGATCCGGCGGCAGGACGGCTCCCTGTTTTCCACAATTGAGCCAAATCTCGCGTAAATTTTCAGGACACTTGCTAAGTCGGTACTTGAACGATTGTATGTTGGGATTCCGGTTGTCGATATCGAACAAACTCACTTTATTCGATAAATAAGTTTTGTCAAAGCAACAATAACCGGAAGTGGTGAATTTGGGGGAGTAAGAGCTCGATGTATTGCCCGAGGATCTTATCGGTTTCGGTAGAGTCAAGTTTTTCATTGAATCTTTCGTGATAAGCCCCAAACTGCACTCTATTCTTTCTTCCGAAGGGTTTCCTCCACAAGTGAGAGAGATCGGTCCTGATGATTTGCAGACATTGGGTAGAGAAAGAAAATCTTTTCGGCTTCGAATCTTTGAATGTTTTGTATCGCTTTTAAATCTTCGGGCGGAACGCGACGGTCTCATATTTTGAGCGCAAAGGATTGGCTTGTCTAGATCAGCAGATTTAATGGCTGCCGATAGATCGGAGCGTTGGAAAGGCTTACGATTTAATGCTTCGATATCCGAGCGGTCATTCGAATAGGAATAAGGAATCGCTGTCGCGTTTGATTGACTCTCGTGCTTAGTCACTCGTGTTGGCGATAATAACGTCGATATAGATGGTCGATCGACCGAACTGTCAAGCTGGTGGATTGCGGAAAAACAAGAGGAAGAAGCAGCGGAAAGGTATTGAACGGTTTTTGTTTGGCACGTGCATTTTTCGGGCTTCTCAATGTTCAGAAAGGTGGTAGTTTCGGTGGTACGACAAACGTGACTTATTTCCGATACGCAGGGATCCCTTGAGGGTCTCTCTTTTTCTTTGGCACCTTTGTTCGTTGCTCGCAGAGCTTCTGTCCTTCGGAATCCAGGAGGATCTTCTATTTGGCCTGTTTTTGTTATTCCTTCTCTATGCCGATAGCTGTTCGGTCGGTCATTATCTGCTCGTGAACAGCCGGAATCGAATCGTTTACCGCGATCGTAAAAGATTCGATCGAATAGTTTTTTCTCGCCATCGCGATGATTGGAAAAACTGGAGAACGCTCGAGATGGAAATGAGATTGAAGTTGAATCGCATTCGTGGCTTTGTACGTTCAACGAGGCTTTCAGAATCGGATCAAACGAGAACGAGGGCTGCTTTTTATCCAAGTGTGGTTTGTATCCCGCGGTCTTTCCTTCTGGGGGAGTGGATAACATCGAGAATCCTATTACCTCGGAAAATTCATTCATCGATCGAATGTCCTGCCGTTCCTCCAAACACATTTTCTGACCATTCGATGTTGAATCACGAGACCTCGATCTTGCATTTATAATACTCTCCGACGATAATCTCCACGACGTTGATGAGCAACCATGCAGAATTCTTATTACCTGCTTTTATCAACGGAACAACGTGGTGTCAATTATTTTCCTCATTTCATTCTCGCCCATCTATTCCGAAACATTATCGAGTGACTTTTATTGATTTATTTATTTTTTTTTCACACTTTCATCGCGTCGAGCTTTTTATTTTCCCTCAATCTTGTTCTAAAGAATTTTATTCTATATCCAATATCCGAGCCTTGACAGTTTAAATCTCAACGTAACTCTAAGCGGTTGACGTTGCCTGGACCCTCTCGAAGTTAATGTGGTACGAGAAAAAAGAAATTCGATGCATTCAACTCATGAAAATGTGAAAACCATCACAACACCCAAGGATAATATTTTTTTTTATGAGGCACTGATATTGCGTGTACCAAGAATGAGCATTATTATGCTCATCTTGTCCATTGGCCTTATAAGACCTCAAACTACAATGGAATAAATAGAGGATGGAAAACGCGACCCTTGAGTATTTTTTGCACTCGGTGCTCTCACAAGTTTACTATATAAAAGAGGCAAAACTCTGTGACGCGAACGCACACGCGAGCACATACGTGAGAAATACAAAGTACAGTGGAGCTTTCAACAGCGAGAATTCAGGGCAACGTCATACCGTGCATTTTCGAATCAGACTATATTGCTTTTATCCCCTTTGTTCGCAGTGCTTTGCTTTCGTTTTTTTTTCGCAACTCTTTCGCTCATATTATTTTTATGCATTTTTCTGATTCTTATCCCCGATTCTCCTGGATCTAAAGAAAAATATACCTTTCCCACTGAGAATGTGGACATGCTCATGGCGAGCATTGCTCCTGCTTCTTAACCGCGTTGATCCGCTTCGGTACTTGACGTTTCGTCTACTCTGCGATTTGCATCATTCGTTTGAAAGTAACTAAATTCCGGAGCAGGCCACTGAGCCAATCATTTCGGCATTGCATGTTGTTTTTTTATTTCGTAATTTTTGTTTATTTTATTTTTAGTGACCAACTGTCGGAGTATGAGAATTTTGATGTGACGGTGACGTGACGGCTGGAGAAAAAAAAAAAAGCAGAGTAGTGTCTGAAGAGCGCAGCGTTTCAATGTTTTCAATATCGATATGTCACGTCGTCGTTGAAGGATAATAAGAATTTAACACTTTACCGGGGCGGCGAGTGGAGCGTGAAATTCTTTCGACTTAAAAAGTGCGCAATCTTATAAATCTTGATGTAAATAGAGGAGGCAAAAGATGATAAAAGGTCGAACGGGCGAGACAAAATCGAGCTAGAAATCTTTTTCATTCGACGGCTTACACGCTCCCTTGGTTTTCCCGTAGCTATGCATTTATCCTGCAGGGATTTTCTCGGGCGGTAGCCACATTGACTGCAAGGACACTTGCCCGAGCGTTATATATCGTTCGCTGCTCGATTTTCCACGATTAAAAAAAAAAAATGAAAAATAAAAGAAAGGGAATCGAATGAGAGAACGGAAATGGCCGAGGCGATAGAAAAATATGAAATCTAATGAAGCGTGCTCTCTCGATAGGACACAAAGTACTCGTAAAGAACGTTCCAGCGATTCGATATTGTATATGAAAAAAAACACCGCATTATTTTCCCTCCTGAATCAAATAGAATTCCCTTTAGCTTTGCTCCATTAAACATTAGAGGCTTTTTATATGTTTTCCTTGTTCGCAACGACTACTCAGTGTGATCAAAAGTAAATAATAAACGTGGAAAGAGAGATCGATCATTATTTACTCAACTTATGAAGCGAAGATAAAAAAAAAACTGTTTATAAGAATATTTGAGGAAGGGAGAGCAAAAAGTCTAAGGGAGTTGGAGAAAAGTGTTGAGGATTTTCGAAGAGCCTCATATTACACAATTTAGGGATAATTTTCTTTATGTCCACGAAATGTCTGAATGGAGTCGCGATAGAAAAAAAAAGAGACTCGCTTCTCTGGAAAGAAAAGCGAAACGATTATCGGGAAGGCTGACGCTCCTATTTCAAGAGGCGGAGTCGCTTGCAATTGGCAGCTCTTCCGCGATAATTCTTCCGTTTTATTTACCGAAGGGTTAGTCCGCGCATAGCACAAAACAGGTAGAAAAATCTACGTGGAATAAATCCGCGGCGACTGAAAATCTCGGGCGTGGGTTAAAAAATATATATATATTAAAAAAAAAAAAAAATCGTTCATACTCGCTCGAAAAGGCATTCAATCATGGAGATTGAGTACGTGCACGTGAAAACACGCTCGCAATTTGGCAAGCAATGCGTTTTCGACGACGAGGGGCCCATGATCGACGAGAACATTCTTCCTGATCGTCAACTCGTGGACGATTACATATATCGAAGTCCCTGCCACACTGGAGTCCAAAATACAAAACAACTCGCAGTGCATGAGGTCAAACTTATTAAGCCTTCGGCTACACGCGGGTGGGAGTTTGCGCTGACAATTTTTTATTTTTCCTCAATTTTTTTTTTTTTTTAGAGCGCGCGATATTAAATTTCCTCTATAACGATAAACAAATTATCCAAACGATTCTCGCCCACGAGCTCGTTCTGTTGGCAGCTTTCGAGCTTTTCGTCGCTGTATCAACTCATAAAATCTTAATGAAAGAAAAACATTTACTTTGTGCCGAACGTAAACGTGGGTGAATGAATTTTCGACTGGAAACGACAGGTTCAGACAGTAAGCGCCCTGACAAAAGAGAGTGGCATGGTACACAACGAGGGTGGTTGGCCGAAGGAAATGAATCCCAAGGATGCGGAAGCCACAGCGCGATTTCGTCGTAGGGTCGAAAAAGATGATATTTGGCCAATAAAAATGAAAAGCTTGATCGAAGTACGTGAGCGCGCTTGACTGAGCGAATTTACAAAAACTCGTCATATCCGGAGAAGAATTGATAATGATAAGGAAATAACGCTGTCATTTCAGCCAATGGAGCGTTGCGTACTCCAGAACAATGCTGTCAATATTTATGAGCATTTTTTCGACGATATGGTCATGACCGACTTGGTACCGCCTCTGGATGTAAGGTGAGCTTTTCAGACACATCATCCACCGATGAATCGAGGGAAAAGCATGTTAAACCGGCTAATGTGGCAAACGCGAATGTTCTTAGGGTCGTTAACGTTTATGAAGACCCGCAGACATTGGTCAGGCCCATAACGCACCTTTCATGGTCACCCGATCGTGGAAAACGGCTCGCAGTCGCGTACTGCTCGAGGGAATTTGAACGAGAACCGATCGATCGAAATCCATGGTCGTATATATGGGAAATCGGTATTAATGACTTTTGTTCGTCATTCGTTGAAATCCTTTAAAAAAATCATTTAAAAAAATTATTTGACATTTTTCGTTGAAGTTAATTAAAAATTTGTTTGAGCTCCCCAGTCGATGTAAAAAAATTTTCGAACCATGTGTAACTCGGCGTTATGTTTTTCGCGTGCACATTGAAAATTTTGATGCAATGTTCTGTTCCATTAATTAACAGAAAATCCCAATAAGCCTTTGATGGCTCTGAAAGCATTTTGTCCGTCAGTAACAGTGGAATTTAATCCACGTGACCCATCGATGCTCATCAGCGGACTAATGTCAGGACAAGTTTGCAATTGGGACATCCGCCAGGGTGACAAGCCCGTACAAATCTCCCACCTTCAATTTAGTCACAAGTATATTAATTAATATTTAATAATGCAGTTGAAAGGTGTATTTGAGCTTTGGATGAGCGCTTAGAAATGGAGCATATAATCAAATGCGATAAATAAATGTTCTTCAATGAAAAAACAACGAGGAATCCAGCGAATTTGGCGCTGTGGATAAATTCGAAAACAAATGCGGAATTTTTTTCGGCCTCAACTGGTGGAGCGATAAAATGGTGGGATTCAAGAAAATTGCGTGAACCAACGGAAACTTTGGTGATGGACCTGGAGAATCCATCGAGGGCTGATTACGTGCGTGCGATTGGTGTCTCCTCGTTACAATACGAATCAACGATGGGCACCAAATTTATGGCTGGCATGGAAAATGGAATGGTTGTCAGTGGCACGCGAAAGGGTAAAAATGCCCAAGAAAAATTAGCCCTTCGTTTCACGTGTCACGCTGGTCCAGTCATTACCATTGATCGCAATCCGTTCAGTACGAAACATTTTTTGACAGTCGGTGGTTGGGTTATGAGAATATGGTCAGAGGACACGAGGGAAGGAAATCTCATCTCAATCAAGTAAAAACTTTAGTCGTAATTAAAAAAAAAAAATGATTAAAATAATAAAATGATTGAAATCATGTTTGCGGAATAAATAAAAATAAGCGAAATGTATTATGGCAGCCGTGACAAAACAGCATACACCGGTGGTTGCTGGAGCACATCCCGATACTCCGTATTTTACCTGATCGATGAGAGCGGAGTAATGAAAATTTACGATTTATTGGTCGGACTGAAATCACCGGTAAAGACAATACGACTTTGTGAAAACGGATTGCGAGCTATAACAGCCCACGAGGAGGGAAATCTCGTAGCCGTTGGCAGTGACATGGGTAACGTTTATCTCGTCGAGTCCTCGGAAGCATTAACAACGAATATGCGAAATGACAAGAGCCTCGTGACTACGGTAAGACCATTTAATCACAAGACAGGCAATAATGGGATAGCCCCGACAATTGGTCCTGTCAAAACGTCCTTACGTAGTGATTAATTGCCGGAAATCCTAGTACCTCGATCGATGCAGTCGTTATGTGAAAGCGGTTGACAATCGCTTGAAGGAGATTCGTCTAGTACAAAGAGTGAGTGTCATTGAACCGAGCGAAGATCCAATTTCCTTGAGCAAAGGTACATCGATAGTCTCGCCGCGCTGTCTCGACTCTCGAAATAATCAAACAAATCCAGACCCAATGAATTAATGGTCTTTGCTGTTTCCATTACAAACGAAACTGTCAAAAATCCAACAATCTTTTCAGTAGAAAAGCAAAAAACAAAGTGAATCATACAAGGTCGTTAAGAAAGTTGATCTTATGCCAAAATTCCTTCCACTTCTCGTAGATTGCCTGGCACTCGATTCGAAACACAATACTTTATTCTCCCTCCTATCTCCTTCGCGTTATTCCATGATTTTTTTTTTTTCGTATCCTCAATTTATGTAACGCTGGAGAAGCTATTCGGAATCTTTTATTTTTAGCTCGCTGCCTTGTCGCCAAACGAGTCCCGAAATTACGTATTCTACGATGATCCAAAATAATTTCCACTCTCGATCCAGCAATTTCCAAGAGAATTTGTTGGAATACTTTTTTTCTCAATGTAATCAGTTTTTTTTTCCGAGTTCTCAAAATCAGGCCGAATAAATTGAAATTGAACGACTCAATGGAGAATCATAAATTTTAAACGAACAGGGAGATCGTCGGAGCTACCCAGCGAAGAACCACCACTGACGGTTCATTTACAATATTCATTTTATTGATTTTTCCAATTGTCCAATAACCGAAATGGGGAAGCAGTTGTAAAATCGAGCCCCGGCTGGGAAATGAAGACATGAAAAAACAAAAAGTTGATCAAATTCGAGAGATTTAGGACCAGACGACGTTCCATTTGGCACAGATAGCGTTCTATGTATACGTAGACTTTAATATAGTGTGGGGTATATATAGGACACGATATTATTGTACATGAAGTAAAACGCAAAGCCTGGCTCTATAATGCTCGGATGTCTCTCGTACGGATCGAGAACTGCCGTAAAATGGATTTATGTCAGAGACAACCCCCTATTCTCGTACCGAGAGAGCGCTTGGAAAACGTGTACATTCACACATAGTAGTTCAGTGCGTAGAAACTCCGCTAGTAAATTAAACGTACAATATAACGTGCACAGTGACGTACAAAACGAGAGCGGAACTCGATCATCTTTTTCCGACAGTTGAATTTCATCGACGAAGCATTTTCCGGACGTGATGATTTTCATTCATAAAGCAAAGATAATTAGCAACGAGTTGCTGGTTTAGATTTTTTAAATCGATCGGATTTTTCAAAATTCGGCAGAAGGATCGTTCCGGTCTGTATATTTTGTACGTTGCTGTATCCATATCGTTGTTTACGTCCTGTACATCGGGTTTATCGAGTGTCAGCCATTTCGACACGAGCAGTCTCTAGCATCTCTCTCCAACTGAATTAAAAAAACTACAAAATTCTATCGAACTCGTCGGTTCACACGTTTTTTTTTTATGGCCAATTTTTTCTCGACCAATTTATATTCTGCCGACGTTAACGGTGCTATGAAAAATCGTCGTGCATTTATTGATCGTTACCTGCAGAAAAATCGGGACCATTTGCCAACGATCTTCGGGTCAAAGACACGAATGATAAAAAAGTCGAAGAAAAAGGTGCTAAAGAAGAAGCCGTGGAGGATAAGGAGAGGAAAAGTAAAGCTAGACGAAAAAAAACGAAAGATAGCATTGAACCGGCTTTCGGGGATCCCGAGCTCGAAGAGGCTGAAACTCGTTATTTCGAAATGATTAATAAAGTGAGAATCATTTCGATTATCGTTGGTTCGGTGATTAGGATTTTTTACAAATAACTTTATTGTTTTTTGTTTTCTTTGGTTCGTTCCCAAAGGAAGTCGAAAAATATGCAGAAATCGCAGCTCTGGAAGAAGCGACGGATGAAACTGCCTCAGCGAGGCTCTCGTTGCCCCAGCAAGACTCAAAACGCAGAAAGCACGGAGATTCCAAAGCTGTACCGGAGAAAAGGTCTGATCCCGTCAAAACGAAAGGACGAAAAAGTCTGGCTGGAACGCTCATGGGAGCAGAAAGTAAAATTGAGGAAATCGTGATTGTGCGAAAAACTAAAAAGGACCGAAAAGAAGAGGAAAAGGAAGAAGAAAAAAGTATATACCCGATGATAAACGAGCAGAAGGACGAGCTCGATAGGATAACCGACGAGTATGACGATGAGACAGGCGTGACTGAGAGAAACGAAGAATCCAAGAAGCCAACGACAATAAGAGATAAGACCCGCGCCAAGCTCCGTAAAAAGGCGAAAAAACCAGAGGTTCAGGACATCAGTGTGGAAATGAAGAAACCATGCGCCGATTATGTCTGTCAACCCGATATTTGCTGCATCGACGAAATTGGTAAGAGAATTTTTCCCTTGAGCTCTCATCATTTATTCCAACATGTCAATTTTCTCACCAGTTACGAATGCGAATTTATTGAAGGAACAGCACGATAAAGTAGAGAAGAAAAAAAAACCATGCAAAATCGTCGAAAAGAACTGCTAACATATCGGAATAATAAATTCTACAGTTTCCTTTTCCGAAAGTTAATAACACACGAAATAATGACGACAAAATCTTGTCACGTTTCAATAATCGATATTTCTATCGAGAAAATGCTCATTAATTTTCAAGTTTGAGATGAAATTCTACCCGAAGATGATCAATCATTTTTGCCACTGAGATTGGTGCAAGTCGCGTTGGTAAATCTGTAAATTTGTGTACGATTGAACTCTTGACATCCGACATCGGATACTCGAGAGAGATAAGATTTGAGTACGATAATTAGTCTGGTGGATTTCACGAACTTGACAAGTGTTTTGGAACAAGTGACAGTGACAGTGTATATGTCTCTAAATGTAATAACGTGACTTGGTAGATTTAAATGCGACGACAACTTGCTCCTCTCCTGGTTTCATTGTCAAATATATACGTAACTGTGAAACTCGAGGCATCAATTAATCGTCGAATAGCTCAGTGCTATTCCAATAGTTCAGGCCAGTCTAACTCCTGGAGGTTCAAACTTCGCCGGTCCTTATGTACGCAGGTCCTTATGTACGTACATATGTTATTACAGCGGATGTACCTAGAGACGAGACGATATTTAATTATACCGTGTTGAAACTATCCAATGAAATGGCTCTATCGATACATCATCGATTAACTAATAGCATTCGCCTTTTCAACTATCCCAAAATGTCGTTCTTCAACGGGATATTCGAGTAGAACACGCCAAACTGGAAAGTCCCGAGGAGCATGTTATCGAAAAACAGTTAAAGCGGAAAGACTTTTCAGAGGCTTCGGGAAAGCCTATTTTTCAGAAATAAATTTCAAGGCTCTCAAATGTTCTTGCGGTTGAGCGTCCGAAGTTTTTGGGCCAAGGGTTCCACATGCTCAAACTTGAAATCCTTGCACTTGTTTCTTCAACCGTTTCTTCAACATTTTTAAACGATTTTCACGATATTTGCCATCCAGCTTAACAGTTATTTGGTAAACTACAGAATTTTTTGAAACTTTATTCGAACTTGTCACGCTCAACGTTTAGCAGAAATTTTAACGAGAGTAGCAACTTCTTGTGTCGCTATTTAGCCAATTCTTTGTCAACTTTTCGGTTCGATCTTTCGAGACGATTTAGCGGTAAATTCGCTGTTTGAACTAAATGAATAAATTGTCAGGAAAAAATCAATGAAAAATATTGAAAATTAAATTTTTCGTATTTCTTAGCGGCCCAGAAAGCTCGGGAAAAAGAGGCTGAGGCGTTGATACCAGTCGAGACATCAGACGAAGATGTCGAAACGCAACAAATGATTGACAAAATGTTGGAAAATTTGCCGAAAGTAACATCGCCCGAGGAGCTCGGTCACTTGCTCGAGCCGATCGAGACGGGTGAAGCGCCAGTGGCGAGGCGAAAATTGGATTTATCGAACAAAGATGCACGCCCGAGCCTTCTGGACGAGCGAGTGAAAAGAGCAAACCGCGAGTACGTGGAATGGAAAGCGGCGATAAGAAACCATGAATTGATGAAATCGTTGAAGGCGAAACGTTCGGAAGAAGGAAAGAATCAAGAAGCGGCGATTCGTGAAATATTCGAGGAGATCGTCGAGCCTCACGTCAATCAAGAGGCTTCACAACCGACGGAACAAACAAAAACGAGCTTTGAGAAAATCCCCAGCGTCGATGACATCGATGCCGTTGAGGACGATGAAGACGAGGATCAATTCACAAAAGACCAAAATGATTATACGAGACGAAGGAAAAACCGAGCGAAAAGCGAAAAAGTTAAAATCCCAACTGATTGCGAGCCTCCCTCCGAGAAATTCGGTGACAAAGAAATAAAGCAAATGATTGGAATTCCCGATGCAGTACCGAAACCGCCGAGCACGTCACCACGTTTGAAGCAATCGAAGATTAAAATTTCAAGGACCAAAGGCGTTTACCCAAGAATTTCGGCAGCTGCGATACCCAAATTAGAGAAAGAAGACAGCGCCTCATCAAACTAAGAGTATTTTTCACCGATATATAATCACGAAACCTCATCACGATATAATGAATAAGACAAACGAAATGAACTCTAGCCGATCGGTAATTTTCTTTAATAAAGAGCGTAAAGAAACCAGAACAACTGAAATGACTATTAAAAAGAAAAACGACAAAATCCTCAAATATAACGAAGAAGAATTTCGCTAATGACTTCTGGGGCGCTAACGAGAGACGGTTGAAAATTTGTCTCCGCACATCACGTTTTACTCTTGGCAAAGCGACAGTTGTGTTTAAAAAGAAAAAATAAAAAAAATAAAAACCATAAACACACTTGGAAAAAAAACTTTTTCCTGTGCGGTTGCGAATCGCGTCACGCTCTCGTATCAAGACCGTAAAAGCCGTCGTGTTTATCGTGTACTTTAGTTTCGCGTGTGCGTTGAGAACGACGATAAGTTGCCTTTTCCACCTCCTAAGGGCTTTGCTTGCACCCTTTTTTTGTCGAGACTATTTTCCTAGGGTGATTTTACGGCATGTTTGTCTCGAATCGTTTTTAACGTCAGAAACGGTCAGAAATGACGGAAAAAGTAACTCAAATGGAGAAGCGATTTTTTATTGAGTTGTTCGATCCGGAAGTACAGTAAATTTAAAAGGGACTAAAAATCGTACGGGTTAATAAATTAGTAAAAATCTTTTTGGACATACTCAACGAGAGAAGTTTAATTTGTTTGTTTTTTATCCCCCGTTATTGCGATTCTGTATAGGAAAAGAGAAATATTGAGTTTCTCGCAAACAAACCCAAACAAAAATGTAATGAGAAAACAAAGGGAGCGAATAAATGAGGGAAGACGTGATAAGAATTCAGAAGAAACTGGTTCAAGGTGGCGAGAATTTGGAATTATCTTTATATTCTTTTTTAAAGTTTAAACGAATAAAAGTTAGCCGCGCGGTGTTTCAACGGCTAGGGTAACGGGAGGATTGGCGAGGGTGAGGGACAAAAACATCTTTCGGAAAAAGCTTTCGTTGCGCTGCTGAACGCAAGCTCGGTCGAGACTTTTCATAGAAAGAAAAAGAATGTCTCGTGTATATATCGATCGAAAAGTTTACCATTCTTACCGAGAGTAGGGTCTTCGACGACGAAAAAATTTCCAAGTCTTTTGCAAACTCTTTTCTCGGCTTTGACACTTCCGTCCACGACGTTTTCTCTTTTAAACCATCACATACGTGTTTGTGTACATTCATGACACAAGATGTTAGGTTGCCAACAAGTTCGAGAGCTTTTACGAAGCTTATCGACGCTCTTTCAACATTACGTTTTGTCTCCCTCTCCCTACATCCTTCATATTCCCTTTGCATGCTTATCCGTCTCTCTCCATCCGCGCTCCCTTCAGTCCTTCGATCCTTATCGTTAAATTCAATGCTCTCGTTTCGGCTGGATATTTCTTCGTTGGAACGCTTCGGTGTGCACAAAAGAATCTTAGCCCGCAACAAAGCTTTCGCTCTTACGAAACTGTTCTTCGTAACCGTCTTCTCTCGTGAGGGAAACAGAAACGAGGGTGCTGCGTCGTTGCCACTTAGCAATGCAGCCGCAATACCGAATTTCACAGTTATCAGAGCAACGGCATGGGTCAGACGAAAATATAATGCGAGGGAACGTATAAAACTATACAAACATGACGAGCCTGAAGTTTGCATCGACGCAATGCCACGAAACGGAAAAAAAAAGGTTCGTGACTTTTTAATCGTATTTCATTTTCTTAATTTGTCTCTTACCTTTTTCGGACCTCACGAATGGATTCGTAAAATAAAAAAAGTGATGAATTATTTAAAATTTTTTTTTTATTTATTTATTTATTTTTCCATTCCGTGGCATTGCGTTGATGCAAACTTCAGGTTCATGAAACATACTTATTCGAATGATAAGAAGGTAATGAAAAATGCATAAGGAACTGGGCGTCTCCGAACAAACGGCTGCTTGGTCCAAGCTCCACGAATCATTCATAACATCAAGAATTTAATAGTTCCTCAGAGAATGCAAAACTCGAGGAGCATAAAATACAGAAATAGAACAAAAACGAATTTCTTGAAAAGCTTCTGCGTAAGTCGTACAAATGACGAGAGGTGGTTAATAAGCATTTCCGAAGAAATGCGAGACTGAAATATCTCGTGGAGTTCGCAATGCATATATCCAAGTCGGAAATACCGGAATAACTGACGTAAACGATATAATCATCACCTTATTCTTAAATGAAGCGGCAAAAAGATTAATAAGCCATTCGTTGGCCAACGAATGCGTAAGGACGATGAGAAGGAGAAGAGAACCTTTTCCTTTCAAGGCTATTAATGATAATTCTGATAGTTATAAGAAGCGCAAGAGTAAGAATTCTCGTCGAGGCTGAACAAACGAAGCAGCCTTGTTCGTGGATCCAGTACTTTCTGACACAAGCCCGCAGGGTAAAAGGCATCGAGTACCAGAATGAAAATACGACGAGAATAAGCAGCAACCGGATGAAATGTCGGACCGAGCAATTCTCGCGTCTCGACACGGTGATAAGGCTTTGGGAACTGCAGCGAAGGAGGGACGGGGCTTCAAGAGGGTAAAACAGAATTCACAGATGAATTTCTTCGTTTCTCGAAGCCGGGAATAAAAAGGAAAAATGAAACACCGTAATCAGGATATAAAAGCATAAATGTTAATTCACGAAGAGCCGGAACGACGGAGCTCAACGAGAAGGAAATTAGGTAGTTACGGTCGCTGAATAGTCAGATAGTCCGTCGATTTAACTTTTCAACGAATAGTGAACATTCTGACGGGAATCAATTCCCTTGAAAGATTAACGACTCTGAGTGAAATGTGTGCTGAATTTTCTCCATTTTTTCGTGCTCAGTTCAATGTTGGAATTAAATGTACTCATTTCCTTCGCAACTGGTCGCGTTAATTTACAGAAATACACAGATAATGATAAGTATTCGAAACCATTCACTGGGCGATACAAATTTTCATAGAGAAACCATTTTTTCTGGCTATACCAAGAAATTTAACATTTTGAAAGATTTCCCGAGGCATCAAAAGAAAAGCCATTGTATTTA
This sequence comes from Campopleginae sp. 14b, assembly GCA_030522525.1. Classification (NCBI taxonomy): domain Eukaryota; kingdom Metazoa; phylum Arthropoda; class Insecta; order Hymenoptera; family Ichneumonidae; species Campopleginae sp. 14b. Next base: position 6,896 of record JAPYYS010000821.1, on the reverse strand, counting down.
ACAGTCGGTTAGAAATTTTAAAAACTTGCTTCAATAACGTGCACACTGAGAAAACAGTTTATTTGTAATAAAAAAATATATTTAGTTGGTAATTTTACTCAGACATTCATTAACTGTTACAAAATTGGTTAATGGTCGAAAAATATCTTTGTTATCACGATCAAATTACATAGGAATAGCATTTCCTTGAAGATAATAATTTTTTCGATCGCTTTTATTTATTGTTAGCTTTTCTTTTCACATTTGTTAGTAGTTAACGAATCCTGGTACATATAAATAAATCGTTTTCTCAGTGGAGCGAGCGAAATTTGCATTTATCGTATGATCCTTCGGAAATTATGTAATTATAGTAATTTTGGGCTCAGAAGAAATATAAAAATGTAGCTCCTGTTCAACCAGTATCCCGTGGAGCCGGATAGCCTTACACAACTAACGGTACAACAGCAGTGAACTTTTCCATTCGGATGACGTCATTGAAAACGTCGTTGGTAACAGACAAGAATATCTCGCCCATTTGCCAATGATTTTTAATTGTCACGTAATTGTCACGTAAGGACCGAGTTTCGAGACGACCGAGGTCAGCTGGGACTCTCTGAACTGTAAATAATTCGAGGCGGCTGTACGAATAGATGTGAGAATGAAATAATGGGGCGAAAACAATAAAAGGGAAAAGATATCGTGTTTGATGGGTTTCAATTATTCCGCCGAAGAGGTCAGTGGAATTGGATTTTCAGGATGCAGCACGAACGTTAGCGACAGGGAAAAATCCTTCTCACTTATCTCGGAGATCAAGTGAGAGAAGTGTCAAAATGCAAGAAAAGAAGAGAAAAAAAAATGTATTTGAGAAAGTCTGCTCGGCGTGGTGTAAAACTCAATATGAAGCGGGCGTTAAAGAGGCGAGAAGCGGAAATGCGAAGAATTCGTTCGAGAAAAAGTTTCCGGTTCAACGAGATGACGCGAGAAAATGTTGGAAAATGTGGAGGGATTCAGTGGGCCTGGCGGGCAGACGTGTTGGTAAGATGAAGGGAACGGAATAAAATGTGTATAGCTCGGTGTGACACACAGATTCGAAACAAATTTCCGGTTGTATGGAAGAGAACGTTCGCGCTGCTCTTGGGAGCTTCGGACGGCCAAGACGAGCCATGCCACGAGAGGGTGAGTCAGGGTGTCGGCCGCGTTTCCGGTTGCCGGACATTGTCGCCGGCGACCGGTGAGAACTCAACTTCCGTCAGCGAGTTCTCTCTGCTCCTGTCGAGAATGCCTCGCACACATGACACACTCCTGCGGTCTGTCCTATGATAAAATTACTGCATCCCATCCACCTATGTACTCTCCATATACAAAGATAAGTATATGTGTGTCTGACAGTATCGCGTTACCATAATATACCTTCTCCCCATGTAACACTATTCATTTAACCTCGGAAAATTTATTTATTTCTAAACAAAAGTTAATTTAACTTTCTCATTGATGGCAAGAGAACGATCCAAACATGTGCACAATTATTTTATTCTTTGCCCTAAAAGTGACGGTGCCGAGAGAGAAATTTTTTTTTCAAGCCCATGTAGGATTTGACCAGAGCGGAAAAAACTATGGAATACTTTGAGGATAAATTGCCTCGGCACATTTTGGAAATCGGTGAATCTTTAAAGATTTCCATAGACTTTCGAGCCCGGAAGAGCGATGCGAACGATTTTGCATCAGGACTCGATATAACGGGGCGGACGCGTGGGCGAACAGCAAGAGCAGAGAATAGTTGCCCTTGCAACCTCAACACACAACTATTATATTTGCCACGTACGGGCGTAAACAGAGAAAAGAAGAAAAAGAAAGATTGAAAATGCGGCGCGACGGAAGCGCTGGCTTTACTCAGCTCGAGTTGAAACTTTGTCTCGGGATCGCTCTGGCGTAGTTGGTGTGAAAACGTTGGAATGCACTTTTAGGTGGATCTTTCTATTCCACGTGTAAGTCGTCGAACAAGCTCGCATTGGATTCCGATAGCCTTCGCGGTGCTGCAATACCTGCACAATGTTCTCGCGAGGTTTTCATACGACTTTTTCAATTTAAGTCACTGATACAAAAATCCTTCGGTCTATATATATATATAATTTATTTACACAATCGAGATACCAGAGCAAGCACGAATAAACTGCGATGATAGGAAAGAAGGAAAACTTTATTCGGTATACGGTAAGAAAAAAACGCAAACGTCGCGAGCAAGTTTGTCTTCGAAAGATACAAATTTTAATAATCAATACTGAGAATTTTTCTGCTGCTCTTATAAAACTTACGGAGCACTCAGAGCCACACTGGTTTCTGCGACGACTCGGTACGGTTTCTTTAGCTTGTTTTTTTTCTTCACTGGTTAACGTCTATTGCAACTCAATGGCGACACAAAGTTTCGTACAGGAAAAGATAAAATTTCATCACGAGAGCTAATCAGGAAACGATGGAGAGCCCGTTTTTTTATATTCAGACATAGAAATTAGGAAAAATATTGCACGCGACCGAGAGTCTGTCTCGTATCGGTGACAAAAGAAAAAACGCAATATTTCGGGATCGTCACGTCTGAATGACGAATAGAGTTGGAAAGATTGTTATTCTTGTATTGGACAGGATTTCCGTAAACTCGAACATCGTCCCGATATTTAAATGTAGACCAAGCAAGTTTATCCTGCATTCGCAGTTTACTTAGCGATCGCGTTTGAATTTTTGTTGCAACAAAGCTCGGGCGAAGCTGAGGGCGCAGCTGGTAAATATTTCGGTATAAAATATATAAATATATTTGTGTGGGTATGGAGATTTGAAGAGAAGCTTGAATGGTTTCTATAGCCTGGAAGGACTGGGCTACGTTTACTTTGTAGTGAATCGAAGCTCTGTTTGCAGATGTATTATTTCGTATGTACACCTTATAGAAGCATTGTACGTATGTAAAGTGATGCGGTTTCAGATGCAAGTTGTGCGAGACTCGGTCACTCATCCAATCGTTGCTAGGTAAATGTAGAAACAGGGAAAAGAGAAACCGAGACCGAGAGAGAGAGAGAGAGAGAGAGAGAGTGAGGCAAAGATAGGGAAGGAATTCTCTTGTGCGATGTCTTGTGGTTCTGGCTCAACTATTACGCCAACTTGAGACACTAACCTGGCAGTGGGAAAGGGAGTTAAGAATCCAAGAACCCCATCTGTCTGTGGGTGTTCAAATACCGTATGCATACTCCTTCCAAGGCGCTCGTGGCGCTGCAGTTCTCCTGCTCCGTTGAATTTGCTAACAGATATTCTCCAATGAGTTCGCGTCTGATACGTACAAGGGATTTCTACTTGCATGCCATTGAGCTTGCGACAACATAACCCTCCGCCCCCCCCCCCCGGTTCAAAAACTTTTAGACTGCCTGCAGAATGGATTTCACCAACTTTACAACGTCAAACACAAAGTACGACTGGGAGTTTGTGATCTCCAATGTGGCAATGATGCTTAACATTTTCAATGGGATTATAACTCGTCAGCCGTGTGATTTACGTTTTTAATTGCGACGAATATAAAAATTAAAATACTGCTCTGGATCCGAATATCTCGCAAGTTTTGCGTAAAAACTTTCTAAAATGTGATGAATTTTTTTGTTACGCAGCGGTTAACGAAATTTTTAGATCGAGAAAAGCTCCAGGATGGGAAAAAATTTCCTTGCTCTCTATTGGATGTTAAAACAAAAAAATGGACTCGCTGCATATCGCCAACTTTTGTATCTGCTCGTAAAACTTATAAAACCTCAGATGGCGCACGTGTGCGATGAGAGCGAGTGGAGTAATGGTGGAAAAGCTCTCTTCTCAAGGGTTTCTACGCTGATGGATATTAGAGGGAAGCTTTTAGCTTCGAGAGCTTCATTCGACACTATAGAATGCACCGCCGCTCTCTCTCCCTCTCTCTCTCTCTCTCTCTTCGCTTGCTTTTTGCTTCTTTTTTGTTTTCGAGTTGAACAGAGTCTACGATATTCGATGATATCGCAGTCAGGTTATATACGATCCACGTATTCACATGCTTCAACGACAGATGTACCGAGTTATAATTCTTAAAGAACGTACTAAAGGTCAAAGCGAAATGCTGTCCTCGCGAAGCAAGCACGTTTTAAGTATTCGAACGAGCGCTAAATCTATGCAATGAATAATCTGCCGGAACGCCTTCATCGTGTAAACTCTGAAGAATATTTCAATATTTTGTAAATATTTCCATTCCGATAAGGAGACACGCCAGACCTTTGCGACTGATAACATTCTGCGAGCACCTTGTGCCCAAGAAAATAACGAAAAAATGTTGCGATCGCCCCGTTCTACGTTGAGAATTTTTCTACTTCGAAACGGAACTTTTTGGTTTGACTATTAGTTGACCAAGTTTTAAAAAAATTCGTGAAAACATTAATTACTGGATTTAGTGAGTGCGTAAAGCAAGAACAACGCATGAGGACAGAGTCTCATCCGTGAATTACCGAGCGATCTACGCGAACGGCTGCTTAATTAAAGAAAAAATGTATGCCATAAACATGTCCCTTTGATTTTTGGAAACAGCGTGTCGAAATACACGCACCCAAAACGAATGGTTGCGGGGTCTAGAGCCTTTCATTTATTTTATATCTGAGAAGCTCCGGATTCGCAGTAGTAGAGATACGTTTTTGTGGAGACACTTTAGGTACCCGATGATACATCGTTTTTGCTGATGGTAGAGCTGCCCACACGGTCTGGGCTGGAGATTATCCGAGCATACACCTGTCCGTTCGTTGTAAATATATATATATATATATATATATATATCTACAGCAATGTGTATCGAGCTGTACCTTAAGAATAAATAGCAGCTCCCTTTAACAACAAACGCTGTATATTTGCTTGTCTATATCTATAGCCACATTTTTTATACATTTATATTTTACCTCAGAGCAGCGGCTCTATACATCTTCCGAGAAGACATAAGAGAGATTCGAAAAAGCTTTTTGTGTGGTAGACTAGCTATGAAGCATGCCTTAACGGTGTCTTGGTATAGAACAACAGCAAGATATTACGAGAAGATTAGAAAGTGGAATAATTCATGGTTGCCCATCAAACTAAAGTGCTCCAGATGAAAAATCCATACACTTTGTTTGAATTAATGATTAATCCTTGCAATTGAAACGACTTGCAGCATGCGAGCGATTTTCCTTCGACTGCTGCTCGTAATTGAGCCCCCGTAATGTTTTGTTTCGCGTTGCCTCGTGGGGTCGTTTAAGAAAATGATAATTAATGGCATTGTGCGAGATCCCATAGAAAAAGGTATGGAGTAGAAAATTCGTATCGTGGAATATCCACCTAATGAATTCGTGCTCGTTCATTTAAAAAATATAAAAAAATTTCCAGCGATCGAGGTTAATGCTCGTATTTATTATTATTCAACCGCTCATTCTTGGGTGGAGTAAAGATTCAATTGGCCGGTCTCAAGGACACACTGTATCAGGATTGAGCCTCGAGAAATTAAACTACGGTGAATTTTTTAAATTGAATTTAATAGTCTTTTGTTTTACGTTGTGCAAGAAAATTCCGTAAAATTTGATTACCTTATGAATGGGAAAATACAGTCAGAAATATAGAAAGGAGGAAAGAAAGAGAGAGCGAGCAAAGAGAATGGAAAGAGATGCATGGCGTCTGTTTATAAAGCAAAGTCAAATATAGAAGTTCATTTCGTCGAGAATGTTGACACAGACCAAATCGACGGTAGACTCGAGTTCGCTCTCTCTCTCTCTCTCTCCCTCTCTCCCCTGCTTCCTGCCTACCACCTTCAGTACAGTAGTAGACTAAAATTGCAGAATTGCACACATGCGGCTGGATGCTCACATATACATCTTAACAGATGCGGAAACGCTCAAGGTACGTCCTGACTATCTTTCCATAAGACACAGTCCAACGTACACATGGATGCACAATACATTCAGAGAACGGTTCTGCTTCATAACGTCCCTGTCTCTCTCTTCTCTCTTTCTCTTCCTTTCTGTCTGCTTCCTCTCTGGCTCCATCTCCGTCGCTTCAAAGACGAGAGAGAGAGAGAGAGAGGGAGAGAGGGGAGAGAGAGAGATAAAAGATAGAGTTGTGAGAGTGCAATCAATGTCTGAAGAGCAAAAGCAACTTTGTGGGACTCGGAGTTGAGGTATGTGTTCTCGAGAATAAGAAGCAGAGCTTTGTAGTGAGAAGAGTTTCCCCACCGCAATGATGGCAAAACGTCAAGACACTGAGAGTCCAACTCTATACCGGACACTTCAGACTTCGGTAAGTCAGTTACAAATCTGGCAAGCGAATTATCCTGGACAGAAAGTTTGGCGTTAAATTTCAAAGAAAACAGGATTGCCGGATCAATGAAAAAAACAAATTCAACTTGCTTCAATATTTTATCAATTTCGGAGCTTGATTTCAAGCGAGAGATCACTGTCTCAGAGAATGGCTATTTATCCAAATGGATTTAATCGAGAAAAACAAGAGCGTCTAAGAGTACAAAACGATTCTCTCACGCTTCGTGTTTGAGATGGAAAGAAAACTAAGTATCTTTCTTGTTGCAAGTATTTTCCTCACGATCTCGCAGCAGGACAAGCAGTATCGAGATTTTACTAAAATACAAGCTAGCTTTCGACCACACTCAAGTAACGGAGATGAAAAAGAGATTGTGCAAGTCTTCACAAGGATTTCCCAGTTCTTTTCTCCCTCTCTCTCTGTCATTTCCTTTTTCCCTGTTGCCCTCTCTTAATCTCTCATTCTTGCACTCTGCCCTCTTCAAGTTCTCAAGCTCTTCGGAATGTCCGTAGAACCACGAGAGCTTACAGTCCACGAGGTAAAAAAAAAAAAAAAAAAAAAAAAAAAAAAAAAAAAAAAAAAAAAAAAAAAAAAAAAAA